>NW_026505699.1:0-16226 GCF_026875155.1 Cherax quadricarinatus
TTTAAAAGTCCCTCGACTAGAAAGAGATGCTTTCCCGGTGTTTCAAGTTACCGTACTCCCTCGACGTAGAAACGAGATGCTTTCCCGGTGTTTCAAGTTACCGTACGTCCCTCGACGTAGAAAAGAGATGCTTTCCCGGTGTTTCAAGTTACCGTACGTCCCTCGACGTAGAAAAGAGATGCTTTCCCGGTGTTTCAAGTTACCGTACGTCCCTCGACGTAGAAAAGAGATGCTTTCCCGGTGTTTCAAGTTACCGTACGTCCCTCGACGTAGAAAAGAGATACTTTCCCGTGTTTCAAGTTACCGTACGTCCCTCGACGTAGAAAAGAGATGCTTTCCCGGTGTTTCAAGTTACCGTACGTCCCTCGACGTAGAAAAGAGATGCTTTCCCGGTGTTTCAAGTTACCGTACGTCCCTCGACGTAGAAAAGAGATGCTTTCCCGGTGTTTCAAGTTACGTAACGTCCCTCGACGTAGAAAAGAGATGCTTTTCCCGTGTTTCAAGTTACCGTACGTCCCTCGACGTAGAAAAGAGATGCTTTCCCGGTGTTTCAAGTTACCGTACGTCCCTTGACGTAGAAACGAGATGCTTTCCTGGTATTTCAAGTTACCGTACAACCCTCGACGTAGAAACCAGATGCTTTTCTGGTGTTCCAAGTTATCGTACGTCCCTCGACGTAGAAACGAGATGCTTTTCTGGTGTTCCAAATAGGTACATCTTAGAGTTGTTGTTGTTGTCCAGACAGAAATAAGACAGTACCAACCCACTTAGGAGAGATTTTCACTATCACAGTATTTTGAGTTGCTCTAAGTCTAGGTACTCTGAGTTTGTCTGGTACTCTGAGTTTGTCTGGTACTCTGAGTTTGTTTGGTACTCTGAGTTTGTCTCTGGTACTCTGAGTTTGTCTGGTACTCTGAGTTTGTTTGGTACTCTGAGTTTGTCTGGTACTCTGAGTTTGTTTGGTACTCTGAGTTTGTCTGGTACTCTGAGTTTGTCTGGTACTCTGAGTTTGTCTCTGGTACTCTGAGTTTGTCTGGTACTCTGAGTTTGTTTGGTACTCTGAGTTTGTTTGGTACTCTGAGTTTGTTTGGTACTCTGAGTTTGTCTGGTACTCTGAGTTTGTCTCTGGTACTCTGAGTTTGTCTCTGGTACTCTGAGTTTGTTTGGTACTCTGAGTTTGTCTCTGGTACTCTGAGTTTGTCTCTGGTACTCTGAGTTTGTCTCTGGTACTCTGAGTTTGTCTCTGGTACTCTGAGTTTGTTTGGTACTCTGAGTTTGTCTCTGGTACTCTGAGTTTGTTTGGTACTCTGAGTTTGTCTCTGGTACTCTGAGTTTGTCTGGTACTCTGAGTTTGTTTGGTACTCTGAGTTTGTCTGGTACTCTGAGTTTTGTTTGGTACTGAGTTTGTCTGTACTCTGAGTTTGTTTGGTACTCTGAGTTTGTCTGGTACTCTGAGTTTGTTTGGTACTCTGAGTTTGTCTGGTACTCTGAGTTTGTCTGGTACTCTGAGTTTGTCTGGTACTCTGAGTTTGTCTGGTACTCTGAGTTTGTTTGGTACTCTGAGTTTGTCTGGTACTCTGAGTTTGTCTGGTACTCTGAGTTTGTCTGGTACTCTGAGTTGTCTGGTACTCTGAGTTTGTCTGGTACTCTGAGTTTGTCTGGTACTCTGAGTTTGTCTGGTACTCTGAGTTTGTCTGGTACTCTGAGTTTGTTTGGTACTCTGAGTTTGTCTGGTACTCTGAGTTTGTCTCTGGTACTCTGAGTTTGTCTGGTACTCTGAGTTTGTTTGGTACTCTGAGTTTGTCTGGTACTCTGAGTTTGTCTGGTACTCTGAGTTTGTCTGGTACTCTGAGTTTGTCTGGTACTCTGAGTTTGTCTCTGGTACTCTGAGTTTGTCTGGTACTCTGAGTTTGTTTGGTACTCTGAGTTTGTCTGGTACTCTGAGTTTGTCTGGTACTCTGAGTTTGTCTCTGGTACTCTGAGTTTGTCTCTGGTACTCTGAGTTTGTTTGGTACTCTGAGTTTGTCTCTGGTACTCTGAGTTTGTCTGGTACTCTGAGTTTGTCTGGTACTCTGAGTTTGTCTCTGGTACTCTGAGTTTGTCTCTGGTACTCTGAGTTTGTCTGGTACTCTGAGTTTGTCTGGTACTCTGAGTTTGTCTCTGGTACTCTGAGTTGTCTCTGGTACTCTGAGTTTTGTCTCTGGTACTCTGAGTTTGTCTGGTACTCTGAGTTTGTCTGGTACTCTGAGTTTGTCTCTGGTACTCTGAGTTTGTCTGGTACTCTGAGTTTGTCTCTGGTACTCTGAGTTTGTCTCTGGTACTCTGAGTTTGTCTCTGGTACTCTGAGTTTGTCTGGTACTCTGAGTTTGTCTGGTACTCTGAGTTTGTCTCTGGTACTCTGAGTTTGTCTGGTACTCTGAGTTTGTCTGGTACTCTGAGTTTGTCTCTGGTACTCTGAGTTTGTCTCTGGTACTCTGAGTTTGTCTGGTACTCTGAGTTTTGTCTGGTACTCTGAGTTTGTCTGGTACTCTGAGTTTGTCTCTGTACTCTGAGTTTGTCTGGTACTCTGAGTTTGTCTCTGGTACTCTGAGTTTGTCTCTGGTACTCTGAGTTTGTCTCTGGTACTCTGAGTTTGTCTGGTACTCTGATTTGTCTGGTACTCTGAGTTTGTCTCTGGTACTCTGAGTTTGTCTGGTACTCTGAGTTTGTCTGGTACTCTGAGTTTGTCTCTGGTACTCTGAGTTTGTCTCTGGTACTCTGAGTTTGTCTCTGGTACTCTGAGTTTGTCTGGTACTCTGAGTTTGTCTGGTACTCTGAGTTTGTCTCTGGTACTCTGAGTTTGTCTGGTACTCTGAGTTTGTCTGGTACTCTGAGTTTGTCTCTGGTACTCTGAGTTTGTCTGGTACTCTGAGTTTGTCTCTGGTACTCTGAGTTTGTCTCTGGTACTCTGAGTTTGTCTCTGGTACTCTGATTTGTCTCTGGTACTCTGAGTTTGTCTCTGGTACTCTGAGTTTTGTCTCTGGTACTCTGAGTTTGTCTGGTACTCTGAGTTTGTCTCTGGTACTCTGATTTGTCTCTGGTACTCTGAGTTTTGTCTCTGGACTCTGAGTTTGTCTCTGGTACTCTGAGTTTGTCTGGTACCTGAGTTTGTCTCTGGTACTCTGAGTTTGTCTGGTACTCTGAGTTTGTCTCTGGTACTCTGAGTTTGTCTCTGGTACTCTGAGTTTGTCTCTGGTACTCTGAGTTTGTCTCTGGTACTCTGAGTTTGTCTCTGGTACTCTGAGTTTGTCTGGTACTCTGAGTTTGTCTCTGGTACTCTGAGTTTGTCTGGTACTCTGAGTTTGTCTCTGGTACTCTGAGTTTGTCTGGTACTCTGAGTTTGTCTCTGGTACTCTGAGTTTGTCTCTGGTACTCTGAGTTTGTCTCTGGTACTCTGAGTTTGTCTGGTACTCTGAGTTTGTCTCTGGTACTCTGAGTTTGTCTCTGGTACTCTGAGTTTGTCTGGTACTCTGAGTTTGTCTGGTACTCTGAGTTTGTCTCTGGTACTCTGAGTTTGTCTGGTACTCTGAGTTTGTCTCTGGTACTCTGAGTTTGTCTGGTACTCTGAGTTTGTCTCTGGTACTCTGAGTTTGTCTGGTACTCTGAGTTTGTTTGGTACTCTGAGTTTGTTTGGTACTCTGAGTTTGTCTCTGGTACTCTGAGTTTGTCTCTGGTACTCTGAGTTTGTCTCTGGTACTCTGAGTTTGTCTGGTACTCTGAGTTTGTCTCTGGTACTCTGAGTTTGTCTGGTACTCTGAGTTTGTCTGGTACTCTGAGTTTGTTTGGTACTCTGAGTTTGTCTGGTACTCTGAGTTTGTTTGGTACTCTGAGTTTGTCTCTGGTACTCTGAGTTTGTCTGGTACTCTGAGTTTGTCTGGTACTCTGAGTTTGTCTGGTACTCTGAGTTTGTCTGGTACTCTGAGTTTGTCTGGTACTCTGAGTTTGTCTGGTACTCTGAGTTTGTTTGGTACTCTGAGTTTGTTTGGTACTCTGAGTTTGTCTGGTACTCTGAGTTTGTCTGGTACTCTGAGTTTGTCTGGTACTCTGAGTTTGTCTGGTACTCTGAGTTTGTCTGGTACTCTAAGTTTGTCTGGTACTCTGAGTTTGTTTGGTACTCTGAGTTTGTTTGGTACTCTGAGTTTGTCTGGTACTCTGAGTTTGTCTGGTACTCTGAGTTTGTCTGGTACTCTGAGTTTGTCTGGTACTCTGAGTTTGTCTGGTACTCTGAGTTTGTCTGGTACTCTGAGTTTGTCTGGTACTCTGAGTTTGTCTGGTACTCTGAGTTTGTCTGGTACTCTGAGTTTTGTCTGGTACTCTGAGTTTGTCTGGTACTCTGAGTTTGTCTGGTACTCTGAGTTTGTCTGGTACTCTGAGTTTGTTTGGTACTCTGAGTTTGTTTGGTACTCTGAGTTTGTCTGGTACTCTGAGTTTGTCTGGTACTCTGAGTTTGTCTGGTACTCTGAGTTTGTCTCTGGTACTCTGAGTTTGTCTCTGGTACTCTGAGCTTGTCTCTGGTACTCTGAGTTTGTCTCTGGTACTCTGAGTTTGTCTCTGGTACTCTGAGTTTGTCTCTGGTACTCTGAGTTTGTCTGGTACTCTGAGTTTGTCTCTGGTACTCTGAGTTTGTCTCTGGTACTCTGAGTTTGTCTCTGGTACTCTGAGTTTGTCTGGTACTCTGAGTTTGTCTCTGGTACTCTGAGTTTGTCTGGTACTCTGAGTTTGTCTCTGGTACTCTGAGTTTGTCTCTGGTACTCTGAGTTTGTCTCTGGTACTCTGAGTTTGTCTCTGGTACTCTGAGTTTGTCTCTGGTACTCTGAGTTTGTCTGGTACCTGAGTTTGTCTCTGGTACTCTGAGTTTGTCTGGTACTCTGAGTTTGTCTCTGGTACTCTGAGTTTGTCTGGTACTCTGAGTTTGTCTCTGGTACTCTGAGTTTGTCTCTGGTACTCTGAGTTTGTCTCTGGTACTCTGAGTTTGTATGGTACTCTGAGTTTGTCTATGGTACTCTGAGTTTGTCTCTGGTACTCTGAGTTTGTCTGGTACTCTGAGTTTGTCTGGTACTCTGAGTTTGTCTCTGGTACTCTGAGTTTGTCTGGTACTCTGAGTTTGTCTCTGGTACTCTGAGTTTGTCTGGTACTCTGAGTTTGTCTCTGGTACTCTGAGTTTGTCTGGTACTCTGAGTTTGTTTGGTACTCTGAGTTTGTTTGGTACTCTGAGTTTGTCTCTGGTACTCTGAGTTTGTCTCTGGTACTCTGAGTTTGTCTCTGGTACTCTGAGTTTGTCTGTACTCTGAGTTTGCTCTGGTACTCTGAGTTGTCTGGTACTCTGAGTTTGTCTGGTACTCTGAGTTTGTTTGGTACTCTGAGTTTGTCTGGTACTCTGAGTTTGTTTGGTACTCTGAGTTTGTCTCTGGTACTCTGAGTTTGTCTGGTACTCTGAGTTTGTCTGGTACTCTGAGTTTGTCTGGTACTCTGAGTTTGTCTGGTACTCTGAGTTTGTCTGGTACTCTGAGTTTGTCTGGTACTCTGAGTTTGTTTGGTACTCTGAGTTTGTTTGGTACTCTGAGTTTGTCTGGTACTCTGAGTTTGTCTGGTACTCTGAGTTTGTCTGGTACTCTGATTTGTCTGGTACTCTGAGTTTGTCTGGTACTCTGAGTTTGTCTGGTACTCTGAGTTTGTTTGGTACTCTGAGTTGTTTTGGTACTCTGAGTTTGTCTGGTACTCTGAGTTGTCTGGTACTCTGAGTTTGTCTGGTACTCTGAGTTTGTCTGGTACTCTGAGTTTGTCTGGTACTCTGAGTTTGTCTGGTACTCTGAGTTTTGTTTGGTACTCTGAGTTTGTCTGGTACTCTGAGTTTGTCTGGTACTCTGAGTTTGTCTGGTACTCTGAGTTTGTCTGGTACTCTGAGTTTGTCTGGTACTCTGAGTTTGTCTGGTACTCTGATTTGTCTGGTACTCTGAGTTTGTCTGTACTCTGAGTTTGTTTGGTACTCTGAGTTTGTTTGGTACTCTGAGTTTGTTTGGTACTCTGATTTGTTTGGTACTCTGAGTTGTCTGGTACTCTGAGTTTGTCTGGTACTCTGAGTTTGTCTGGTACTCTGAGTTTGTCTGGTACTCTGAGTTTGTTTGGTACTCTGAGTTTGTCTGGTACTCTGAGTTTGTCTGGTACTCTGAGTTTGTCTGGTACTCTGAGTTTGTCTGGTACTCTGAGTTTGTCTGGTACTCTGAGTTTGTTTGGTACTCTGAGTTTGTCTCTGGTACTCTGAGTTTGTCTGGTACTCTGAGTTTGTCTGGTACTCTGAGTTTGTCTGGTACTCTGAGTTTGTCTGGTACTCTGAGTTTGTTTGGTACTCTGAGTTTGTCTGGTACTCTGAGTTTGTCTGGTACTCTGAGTTTGTCTGGTACTCTGAGTTTGTCTGGTACTCTGAGTTGTCTGGTACTCTGAGTTTGTCTGGTACTCTGAGTTTGTCTGGTACTCTGAGTTTGTCTGGTACTCTGAGTTTGTCTGGTACTCTGAGTTTGTTTGGTACTCTGAGTTCCTGTCTCTATGTTAATCTTTCTTAGTTTTTATTTTCTTTATTTACTTCTTCATTGCAAACTTTTCATTAACACCCTGGTGGAAGGTATTTTACACTGGGGAGCAGCGTTTACACCCTAGGGTAGTAATATTTTCATTCTGGAATAACAATATTTGCACCCCTGGGGCAGCAATATTTACACCCTGAGGGGAAAGCAGGCATTTACACCCTGAGGGTGTGGCATGAACAACAGCACTACCAGATTCAGTAGCAGCATCAGTAAGAACAATAACGACAGCACAAGGAGCACCGTAGTAGTTGCAACACCGTCAACACTACAACTTCCACTACCACCATTCCTACAACAACCACAACCACTACCACCATCAACAATCACAGCAGCAGCATCAACATTAACATCAGACAAAGAGTGGGATCCTTGGAGGACAGTTTACATTTAAGAGAGAGAAAGAGAGGTGTTCATATCAATGAATGTGTTAAGCTTGGCCTTGATTCTTAGCCGTAAATCTGCCGAACTCTAAGATCGTTAGCCACGGATCCTCCTTAGTAAGATAGAGTAGCCACAGCTTATCTTAAACCTTCACTGTATTAAATACACTTAAGCGAGTCCGTACATAAATTACACCTCTTATACACCGTGTATAATACAGCTATATAAGGCCAGTTATTCACTAAATACGAGGATATACATACTTAATAGTGCCAGAAGGAGGGGAAATACTGAATAGGCAAAATAAACGTAATACGGCTTAAAGCCAAACGCAGTTTAAAATCAACTCTACGGCATTAAAAAAGATTTTTTTACTCAATAACTCCTTTCAGCCGTAATGTTGGGAATTTCAAATCGCTTTAGTGTGTTTAGTCGATTTTTTTCTGCCAGTTAACCCCGCCCCCCCTTCCCCAAAATGGTATGTGCAAATGTCTTCCGCGTTCACAGATTTTAGTGTATGTAGAAATTTTGGGCAGTTGTTTATGAAAGTGAATGATGAGAGAGAGAGACAGACAGACAGAGACAGAGAGAGAGAGAAAGAAAGAAAGAGAGTGATTGATATATCTAGATAAAACAGTTTCTTAAACTTCAAATTGACGAAAAAGAATCTTTGCTTTACGGAAGCTTCATTGATAAGAACTGTTTGTAGTTCTGGATTATACTAACGTGCTGACATAGCTTTCCAAGCTAACATGACTTACAACATTCCAAGCTAACATGACTTACAACATTCCAAGCTAACATGACTTACAACATTCCAAGCTAACATGACTTGCAACATTCCAAGCTAACATGACTTACAACATTCCAAGCTAACATGACTTGCAACATTCCAAGCTAACATGACTTACAACATTCCAAGCTAACATGACTTACAACATTCCAAGCTAACATGACTTACAACATTCCAAGCTAACATGACTTACAACATTCCAAGCTAACATGACTTACAACATTCCAAGCTAACATGACTTACAACATTCCAAGCTAACATGACTTACAACATTCCAAGCTAACATGACTTACAACATCCAAGCTAACATGACTTACAACATTCCAAGCTAACATGACTTACAACATTCCAAGCTAACATGACTTGCAACATTCCAAGCTAACATGACTTACAACATTCCAAGCTAACATGACTTACAACATTCCAAGCTAACATGACTACAACATTCCAAGCTAACATGACTTACAACATCCAAGCTAACATGACTTACAACATTCCAAGCTAACATGACTTACAACATTCCAAGCTAACATGACTTGCAACATTCCAAGCTAACATGACTTACAACATTCCAAGCTAACATGACTTACAACATTCCAAGCTAACATGACTTACAACATTCCAAGCTAACATGACTTACAACATTCCAACTAACGTGACATTACAACATTCCAAGCTAACATGACTTACAACATTCCAAGCTAACATGACTTACAACATTCCAAGCTAACATGACTTACAACATTCCAAGCTAACATGACTTACAACATTCCAAGCTAACATGACTTACAACAACAATCCAAGCTAACATAACTTACAACATTCCAAGCTAACATGACTTACAACATTCCAAGCTAACATGACTTACAACATCCAAGCTAACATGACTTACAACATTCCAAGCTAACATCACTTACAACATCCAAGCTAACATGACTTACAACATTCCAAGCTAACATGACTTACAACATTCCAAGCTAACATGACTTAAAACATTCCAAGCTAACATAACTTACACATTCCAAGCTAACATGACTTACAACATTCCAAGCTAACATAACTTACAACATTCCAAGCTAACATGACTTACAACATTCCAAGGTAACATGACTTACAACATTCCAAGCTAACATGACTTACAACATCCAAGCTAACATGACTTACAACATTCCAAGCTAACATGACTTACAACATTCCAAGCTAACATGACTTACAACATTCCAAGCTAACATGACTTACAACATTCCAAGCTAACATGACTTACAACATTCCAAGCTAACATGACTTACAACATTCCAAGCTAACATGACTTACAACATTCCAAGCTAACATAACTTACAACATTCCAAGCTAACATGACTTACAACATTCCAAGCTACCATGACTTACAACATTCCAAGCTACCATGACTTACAACATTCCAAGCTAACATGACTTACAACATTCCAAGCTAACATGACTTACAACATTCCAAGTTAACATAACTTACAACATTCCAAGCTAACATGACTTACAACATTCCAAGCTAACATGACTTACAACATTCCAAGCTAACATGACTTACAACATCCAAGCTAACATGATTTACAACATTCCAAGCTAACATGACTTACAACATCCAAGCTAACATGATTTACAACATTCCAAGCTAACATGACTTACAACATTCCAAGCTAACATAACTTACAACATTCCAAGCTAACATGACTTACAACATTCCAAGCTAACATGACTTACAACATCCAAGCTAACATGACTTACAACATTCCAAGCTAACATGACTTACAACATCCAAGCTAACATGACTTACAACATTCCAAGCTAACATGACTTATAACATTCCAAGCTAACATGACTTACAACATTCCAAGCTAACATGACTTACAACATTCCAAGCTAACATGACTTACAACATTCCAAGCTAACATGACTTACAACATTCCAAGCTAACATGACTTACAACATTCCAAGCTAACATGACTTACAACATCCAAGCTAACATGACTTGCAACATTCCAAGCTAACATGACTTACAACATCCAAGCTAACATGACTTACAGCTTTCCAAGCTAACATGACTTACAACATTCCAAGCTAACATGACTTACAACATTCCAAGCTAACATGACTTACAACATTCCAAGCTAACATGACTTACAACATTCCAAGCTAACATGACTTTACAAATTCCAAGCTAACATGACTTACAAATTCCAAGCTAACATGACTTACAACCATTCCAAGTCTAACATGACTACAGCATTACCAAGCTAGACATACGTACTACTATCCAAGCTAACTGACTTACTAAACACTATACCAAGCTAACATGACGTTACTAACATTCAAACTAACTAGACTTCAAGACATTCCAAAGCTAACATACTTACAACATCAAGCTACATTATTACAACACTAGACATGACTTACAAGATTCCAAGCTACATGACTTACAACGTTAAGTACCATAGTTAGAGACATCCGAAGTACGTAGTCAGAACTACAGTAGTACCATAGCTGAGACTACTAGACTGTAGTCTAGAGACTTCCGTAGTACCGTAGTCTAAGACTACCGTGTACTTAGTCTAGACTACCAAGTCGTACCGTAGTTTAGACTACCGAAGTACTGTAGTTAGAGATACAGTAGTACCGTAGTCTAAGACTACCGAGTTCCATAGTCTAGAGACTACCGTAGTACTGTAGTCTAGAGACTACCGTCAGTACCGTAGTCTAGAAACTACAGTAGTACTGTAGTCTAGAGACTACCGTAGTACTGTAGTCTAGAGACTACCGTAGTACGTAGTCTAGAGACTACCGTAGTACTGTAGTCTAGAGACTACCGTAGTACCGTAGTCTAGAGACTACCGTAGTACTGTAGTCTAGAGACTACCGTAGTACCGTAGTCTAGAGACTACCGTAGTACTAGTCTAGAGACTACCGTAGTACCGTAGTCTAGAGACTACCGTAGTACCGTAGTCTAGAGACTACCGTAGTACTGTAGTCTAGAGACTACCGTAGTACCGTAGTCTAGAGAACTACCGTAGTACTTAGTCTAGAGACTACCGTAGTACTGTAGTCTAGAGACTACCGTAGTACCGTAGTCTAGAGACTACCGTAGTACTGTAGTCTAGAAACTACCGTAGTACCGTAGTCTAGAGACTACCGTAGTACTGTAGTTAGAGACTACCGTAGTACCGTAGTCTAGAGACTACCGTAGTACGCTAGTCTAGAGACTACCGTAGTACCGTAGTCTAGAACTACCGTAGTACCGTAGTCTAGAGACTACGTAGTACTGTAGTCTAGAGACTACCGTAGTACTGTAGTCTAGAAACTACCGTAGTACCTGTAGTCTAGAGACTACCGAGTACTGTAGTCTAGAGACTACCGTAGTACCGTAGTCTAGAGACTACCGTAGTACTGTAGTCTAGAGACTACCGTAGTACCGTAGTCTAGAGACTACCGTAGTACTGTAGTCTAGAGACTACCGTAGTACCGTAGTCTAGAGACTACCGTAGTACTGTAGTCTAGAGACTACCGTAGTACTGTAGTCTAGAGACTACCGTAGTAACTGTAGTCTAGAGACTACCGTAGTACTGTAGTCTAGAGACTACCGTAGTACTGTAGTCTAGAGACTACCGTAGTACCGTAGTCTAGAGACTACCGTAGTACTGTAGTCTAGAGACTACCGTAGTACGTAGTCTAGAGACTACCGTAGTACTGTAGTCTAGAGACTACCGTAGTACCGTAGTCTAGAGACTACCGTAGTACTGTAGTCTAGAGACTACCGTAGTACCGTAGTCTAGAGACTACCTAGTACACCTCAAGGCTGAGGGACTACCGTCAGTACCGATAGTTCTAAGACTACCGTAGTACTGTTGTTACAAGAGACCTACCGAGGAACGTAGTCATAAAGATACCCGAGTACGGCTGTCTAGAGACTAGCGGGCGTAGTGACCCGTATCCTAGAGACTACCGTAGTACTGTAGTCTAGAGCTATCGAGTACAGTATATAAGACTACAGTGTACCATAAGTCCAGCTAACTACACACCGTAGTACTGTAGGTCTAAAACTACGTATAATGTATCTAGAGACTACTTGTACCGTAGTCTAAGACTAGAATACTGTTACTAAACTAGTATGTACTGAGGTATTAAACTAACTGTAGTATGTTAATTTGTAGCTACCTTAGTCTTGTGCATTAAGACTACCGTAGTATCTGTATCAGAGCTACCGTAGTTACTGTATGTCTAGAGGAGGGGTTACCGATACCATAGTTTGACTACGTAGTACTGTAGTCTAGAACTACCGTAGTACTGTAGTCTAGAACTACCGTAGTACAAGTCTAAGACTAGGTACCTCAAACCACCTCAAGGCTAGGGACTGATCACCTCAAACCTTTAATATCAGTCTTCCCATTACGTCCTTCAGTGTTATTGACAAAGCCACAAAGGCGCAACGTCTAAAAAATAAAATACCCAGGTGTTCACAGCGAGCCTGGTCATAACCCGGCACGGGGCTTACCCCCAAACACCCTCCAGGTATACTCCGCTAGGTATGTGTCTAATTCTTTATCAAACATAATATTGAAAGCTACAGTGCTACCATAACGTCCACAGCTTAACTACAAACAACCCGCTGTCGTGTTCACAATGGCTTGAAAATAAAGTATCAATTCATATTTGGTTTGGTTGAAAACAACGTTGTGGTGAAGGCAGAAATAACGTTAACTGAAACAATATTAATAGAGGTATTAACTAAGCTGTGTATGATTAATTTGTGAGTGCTTCCCTCTGTTTTTGTGGCCCAGTAGTGCTTCCACGTGTGTGTGTGTATGTGTGTTTGTGTGTGTGTGTGTGTGTGTGTGGTGTGTGTGTGTGTGTGTGTGTGTGTGTGTGTGTGTGTGTGTGTGTTGGTGTGTGTGTGTGTGTGTATTTGTGTGTGTGTGTGTACTCACCTAGTTGAGGTTGCGGGGGTCGAGTCCGAGCTCCTGGCCCCGCCTCTTCACTGATCGCTACTAGGTACACTCTCCCCGAGCCGTGAGCTTTATCATACCTCTGCTTAAAGCTATGTATGGATCCTGCCTCCACTACATCGCTTCCCAAACTATTCCACTTACTGACTACTCTGTGGCTGAAGAAATACTTCCTAACATCCCTGTGATTCATCTGTGTCTTCAGCTTCCAACTGTGTCCCCTTGTTACTGTGTCCAATCTCTGGAACATCCTGTCTTTGTCCACCTTGTCAATTCCCCTCAGTATTTTGTATGTCGTTATCATGTCCCCCCTATCTCTCCTGTCCCTCCATGTCGTCAGGTTGATTTCCTTAACCTCTCCTCGTAGGACATACCTCTTAGCTCTGGGACTAGTCCTTGTTGCAAACCTTTGCACTTTCTCTAGTTTCTTTACGTGCTTGGCTAGGGTGTGGGTTCCAAACTGGTGCCGCATACTCCAATATGGGCCTAACGTATACGGTGTACAGGTCCTGAACGATTCCTTATTAAGATGTCGGAATGCTGTTCTGAGGTTTGCTAGGCGCCTATGCTGCAGCAGTTTATTTGGTTGATGTGCGCTTCAGGAGATGTACCTGGTGTTATACTCACACCCAAGATCTTTTTCCTTGAGTGAGGTTTGTAGTCTCACTGACCCCCTAGACTGTACTCCGTCTGCGGCCTTCTTTGCCCTTCCCCAATCTTCATACTTTGCACTTGGTGGGATTGAACTCCAGGAGCCAATTGCTGGACCAGGTCTGCAGCCTGTCCAGATCCCTTTGTAGTTCTGCCTGTCTTCGATCGAGTGTATTCTTCTCATCAACTTCACGTCATCTGCAAACAGGGACACCTCAGAGTCTATTCCTTCCGTCATGTCGTTCACAAATACCAGGAACAGCACTGGTCCTAGGACTGACCCCTGCGGGACCCCCGCTGGTCACAGTGCCCCTCTGACACCTCGCCACGTACCATGACTCGCTGCTGTCTTCCTGACAAGTATTCCCTGATCCATTGTAGTGCCTTCCCTGTTATCCCTGCTTGGTCCTCCAGTTTTTGCACCAATCTCTTGTGTGAACTGTGTCAAACGCCTTCTTGCAGTCCAAGAAAATGCAATCCACCCACCCCTCTCTCTCTTGTCTTACTGCTGTCACCATGTCATAGAACTCCAGTAGGTTTGTGACACAGGATTTCCCGTCCCTGAAACCATGCTGGCTGCTGTTGATGAGATCATTCCTTTCTAGGTGTTCCACCACTCTTCTCCTGATAATCTTCTCCATGATTTTGCATACTATACATGTCAGTGACACTGGTCTGTAGTTTAGTGCTTCATGTCTGTCTCCTTTTTAAAGATTGGGACTACATTTGCTGTCTTCCATGCCTCAGGCAATCTCCCTGTTTCGATAGATGTATTGAATATTGTTGTTAGGGGTACACATAGCGCCTCTGCTCCCTCTCTCAATACCCATGGGGAGATGTTATCTGGCCCCATTGCCTTTGAGTATCTAGCTCACTCAGAAGCCTCTTCACTTCTTCCTCGGTTGTGTGCACTGTGTCCAGCACTTGTGGTGTGCCCCACCTCTCCGTCTTTCTGGAGTCCCTTCTGTCTCCTCTGTGAACACTTCTTTGAATCTCTTGTTGAGTTCTTCACATACTTCACGGTCATTTCCTGTTGTCTCTCCTCCTTCCTTCCTTAGCCTGATTACCTGGTCCTTGACTGTTGTTTTCCTCCTGATGTGGCTGTACAACAGTTTCGGGTCAGATTTGGCTTTCGCTGCATGTCATTTTCATATTGTCTTTGGGCCTCCCTTCTTATCTGTGCATATTCGTTTCTGGCTCTACGACTGTTCTCCTTATTCTCCTGGGTCCTTTGCCTTCTATATTTCTTCCATTCCCTAGCACACCTTGGTTTTTGCCTCCCTGAACCTTTGGGTAAACCATGGGCTCATCCTGGCTTTTTCATTACTCCTGTTACCCTTGGGTACAAACCTCTCCTCAGCCTCCTTGCATTTTGTTGCTACATATTCCATCATCTCATTAACTGGCTTCCCTGCCAGTTCTCTGTTCCACTGAACCCCGTTCAGGTAGTTCCTCATTCCTGTGTAGTCCCCTTTCTTGTAGTTTGGCTTCATTCGTCCTGGCCTTCCTGCTTTCTCCCTCCACTTGTAGCTCTACTGTGTATTCGAAGCTTAAAACCACATGGTCACTGGCCCCAAGGGGTCTTTCATATGCGATGTCCTCGATATCTGCACTACTGAAGGTGAATACTAAGTCCAGCCTTGCTGGTTCATCCTCTCCTCTCTCTCTTGTAGTGTCCCTTACGTGTTGGTACATGAAGTTCTCCAGTACCACCTCCATCATCTTAGCCCTCCATGTATCTTGGCCCCCATGTGGGTCCAAGTTCTCCAATCGATCTCCTTGTGGTTAAAGTCACCCATGATCAGAGCTTGCCCTGCATGCATGAGCTCTTCTGGCCACTCTAGCCAGTGTGTCAACCATCGCTCTATTGCTCTCGTCGTACTCTTGCCTTGGCCTCCTGCTGTTCTGTGGGGTTATACATCATGCTATTACCACCTTGGGACCTCCAGAGTGAAGTGTTTCCCACTATGTAATCACTTTCTTCCTCCGCTATCTCCTCTCTCCAGCTCATCAAAATTCCAGCGATTTTTGATCAGCAACGCCACTCTCCACCCCCCCTGTTCCCTCTGTCTTTCCTCAGGATTTGGTATCCCGTTGGAAAGATGGCATCTGTTATCATACCTGTAAGCTTGGTTTCTGTAAGAGCTATGATGTCCGGTGATGCTTCTTTGACCCTTTCGTGCCACTCCTCCCACTTATTTGTTATTCCATCAGCGTTTGTGTACCATACCTTCAGTTTCCTTTCCAACACTGTGGTTTGGGGGGCCTGTGGGGGTGGGAGACCTGGTGGCATACTGTGGGATTCTATAGCTCGATGTTGGGTGGAGGCTGTGGGTATGGATTGTAGTGTGTGTTGGGATGGTGTGATAGGTTGTATGGTTTTGAGAGTAGTTGTGTGTGTGCTTGCCCTTGCTGTTCTGTCCTGCTCTGACTGACCTCTGCTGATTCCCTCCTTGTCTCTTTTCCTAGCTCCTTTCGTTTTTTTGTCCTCTCCCTCAGCTGCTGTCGTTCTGATTTTGTTCTGTGTGTGTATGTGTGTGTGTGTGTGTGTGTGTGTGTGTGTGTGTGTGTGTGTGTGTGTGTGTGTGTGTGTACTCACCTAATTGACTCACCTAATTGTGTTGCAGGGTCGAGACTCAGCTCCTGGCCCCGCCTCTTCACTGATCGCTACTGGATCCTCTCTCTCTCTGCTTCCTGAGCTTTGTCATACTCTTCTTAAAACTATGTATGGTTCCTGCCTCCACTACTTACTTGCTGGCATTCCCCTTGCTGAAACTCTAGATGAAGAAAAACTTCCAACGTCCC
>NW_026505700.1:0-16141 GCF_026875155.1 Cherax quadricarinatus
TTTCCTATTATGTCCTAGAATCTGTATTGAAAACCACTGGATGGCAAAAACGTTACAATAAGAACCCAGATTTGACTGTGTCTTAACTTTTTATTGCGGTATTTTTACCTTTCTTGCAAAACTTGTCAGACACTGCAACATCAGGGAAATCTTGGTTCAGAGGACTCTCAAGACCTTCTTCACGGCTGCTGCAACTAACCCTTTTTTTGGGAAGACCTACTCCACGGGGGAATCCCCACCTGCGGGCCCTCGTCTGCTCCCCTTTCCCTTCCACTGGCCCCATATAAACGTCATCTTCTTGCCTTTGCTATAGTTTCCCTCCACCAGATGCTGTGAACACTACCCCAAAGGCCGGGGGATGATTACCTCATCTTTGTAATAGTTCACGTCTTCTATTATGTCCTAGAACTGTATTGATAAAGCCACGGAGGCGAAAGCTAAAATAAAGATATCCAGATGTTGCACATGTTTTTAAATTTTTATTTTGTCGGCATTTTATCCCTTTCTTGCACATTGCTTTCTTTTTTTTTAAAGGTTGCGCTTACCATAACCCCCAGTCCTTTTCGCAATCTGTAGGGCTAAGTTTTCATTATTTAACCTAAAAGTCCCAGGGTTAGGAAACACTCCCGAGCTTCAGAACCTTGATTTACTACATTGAACGCTCTGCCTTTTTCTGCCCAAAGAGTAGAGTTTGTTAAATCCCCCTGAAGTTCCCTAATATCTACTTTTGAATCAATTATCCTACCTATTTCGTGTCTCGGCAATTTGCTCTATCCTAAAATTCCCCATCAAGTCATGATATATATTATAAAAAAAAAGGGGCCCCAAGACTGATCCCTGTGGAACGCCCTGTTACGACCCCCACTCGGACTTAACCCCATTTATGGACATCCTGTTTCCTGTCTGTGACCCCATGATTCGATCCACGAGGCACCCTTCCCCCAAGCCCTGAGCTGCAACTTTCTTCAACAGTCTTTGGGGGGAAATCTATCAATGCCTTACTAAAAACTAAGTAAATAATACAAATTCTTTATCGTGGGCAACGCCTCAAAAGCTTTACTGAAGAAAGTTATTAAATTTGTTAGCAAGACGGCCTCTTGTGAATCCATGCTGAGTATCATTAAACAAGCTATGTTTTCGAGATGGTTCTTTTAATTTGGCATAATTGACTCTAGTAATTTTCCTACAATTGGGTCAGGCTTATTGGGGCGGTAATTTGACGGAAAACGATTGCCCCCCTGTTTTAAAAAGGGGGTTCATTAGCCTCTCCCAACAGACATACACGTTTAAAGAGAAAATTAAAAAAATTTTATTTAAATGGTTCACAGACTTCCATTTTGCATTCCTTTAGCCCCCCTTGAAAAACCTCATCAGGCCCCGGGTGACTTTTTTTGTTCATTGGTCTATCTGCTTAACAACCATTTCACATGACGTGATTTTTACATAATTTATTTTCTTCGGGCCCACATAAAAATTAATTACCGGAATATTATTAGTGTTTTCCTGTGAAAAAACCGAGAAAAAATTAATTATTTAAAATCGGCACATTTCACTCTTTGTCGTAAGAGCCCAATTATTTTTAGGGGATCTTTTATCTCTACTTTAGTTTTATTACGGGGAAAAAACTTTTTGGGTTAGTTTTAGAATCCCTAAAAATTTTAAATTTCATAGTCCCTTTTAACTTTTCTTTCCCCTTTTTAATTCCCCTTAATGCAAAAACTGTTTCTTTAAATGACCCTCGCCTTTTTTTGATACCCTAAAAATTTCCCTTTCTTATGCCCTTAGATTTTCAGCCTATTATTCATCCTTTTTGGATATTTCTATTTGATCAATTTCTTTAAAGGGGATAAACGTTCTTTGAGCAGCATGTATTTGTTCAAAAACTGTAAATTTTGATACTCCTTTGTTACCCCATAACAATGATAAGTGTTCTCAAGCCTATCGTAAACTTAAGCGAAATCTGGGCTGTTTACTGATTACCCTTATCAACTTTCCCTTCTTCTAAATGTAATTATTTGTGGTCGCTAGCACCCGTTCCCTGAAAATGCCAAATTTAAAAAGGGGTTATTGTTTCCAGAATAAGTCAGGCAGGGTTTTTACCCCTTGTAGGGTTTTTCACAAAAATGCTTCAAAAAAAAATCCCGAACTACTTCTAAAAATCGTTTTATTCTAAAATTCCCATCAAGGGGAAAAAATTCCCAACAATATGACTAAATTTTAAAATCTCCCAAATACTCATTATCGTGCCTTGTGGCCCCAACAATTTCCTCCCATAGTAGCTCCCCGGTCCTTCTAAATTTTGGGGGGGCGTATATACACCCCAAATTATTTTTCATGCCCTCGAAAAATTTTTACCAAACAACCTATATGTGTTTTCTTCAGACTTAATACCCCTTTTTATGCAACAGTTAAGCGATCTCGGACATACAATGCCACCCCCCCCCCCTTCCGAACTTCTGTCTATTGGGCAATTTAAAACCCGAATGTGACATTCGCAGGCAGTCCCCCACTTTTTTAATTAAACCCGTCTCTAAGGGAAATACTCTATTTCCTGCCTAGGCCCTGGCCTGGTGCTAAAGCTCCCGCTTCCACACGGGGCCCGGGTTCGATTTTCCCCGGGGGGTGGAACATTTCGAACTTTTTCCCTTTCCCTGTTGTCCTGTTTACCTAGCAGCAAATAGGTACCTGGGTGTTAGTCGACTGTTGTGGGTCGCATCCTGGGGGACAAGATTAAGGACCCCAATGGAAATAAGTTAGACAGTCCTCGATGATGCACTGACTTTCTTGGGTTATCCTGGGTGGCTAACCCTCCGGCGTTAAAAATCCGAACGAAATCTTATCTTATCTTATCTTGTCTCAACTCGTCCATCTTATTCCTAGCACTGCGACTATTTGTGTAATAAATACTTAAAGACCCTCCTCTCTCTTTACCCTTCCTGCTCCTTTCTGTTATTCCACTAAACCATTTTACTGTCCTTGTCAATTAGTGCCACTGGCTTTCCAATATCCACCTCATTTTGGGCCTATTACTAGTTTCTCTAGTACTCATTTACTACCCTGAGACTTCACAGTTTTCCCGCAAAAACCCATACCACTAACTATTCCTAGTTTAAAGACCTAACAGCTCCCTCCACTGCGTTGGCCAGTGCTCCCTCCCCACACCTAGATAAGTGAACCCCATCCCTGGCATACATTCATTTCTGCCCTAGAAGAGGTCCCAGTTGTCAATGAATCTTACCGCAAATTTTTCCCTTTCAGTATTTGTCCATCCAGCAATTGACACCAATTGCTCTGGACAACCATTCATTTCCAACTCCTCTCCTTGGCAAAATGCCACATATGACAGGTTTCCCACCCTCCTCCTAATTATCTCTATTGCTGACCTAACCTCTAATCAGGTCCTCACTCCTACGTCTGCCAACATCGTTGCCCTCCAGCACTGAGACAGATAAAAGGATTGCTCCCATTACTTTTTCATGATGTCCCTCCAGACGGCTAACAATATCCTTCATCCCAGCCCCAGGGAAAACACACTCTCTGCCTCCTACTCCTGTCCTTCAAGCAGAAGGCCCTATCCATGTACCAATCTGGCTATCCCCAACAGCAACAATGTTTTTACCTTCCTTGGCGTCGTCCGTCGTGATGCTCCGAGTAGTCACTCACATTCGCCAGGTAGCATTACACCACTTGTAGAATTCGTCAAGACGTTCTCGACGGTCTTCGTTGGGGTTTCTAGGGATGTCTCACTCACGTCTGCCAATGCTTCTTTGGTGCTCGTTGTGGCATTCCCAGTAGAACACTCACATTCGTTGGGTAGCACCGAAAATGGGTTGGAAGTTTCCACGGTATCTTTTGGTTTCTCGTTGTTTCTGCCTCTCCAACCGTTTTCTTGATCTTCAGCTTGGTTCCATGTTGCCCGGCCCTGACCAAGCTCCCCCCTTAACCTGGGGACTCACAACAGGAGGATTACTACAATCCTCTTGTTCTCCTCCGTTAATCCCGTATCTCCATTTTTGCAACTCGGGTCTTTTCACTGCTTGTAAATTTGCTCAAAAAGGGGGGCATCCGGGTTCAGATTCACAGAGACACCAAACAGGTCTTCACGGCTAAGTACACGCACCAGGGCTAAGTACACGTCACCACTGACTAATACACTCACCACTGACTAAGTAACGCACCATCCCATAATTCTCCCTTGTTTATGCCCGTCATCCACTTATACACTTAAAGATTTCCCCTCTTTTACCCCTCTCCAGGGGAAATAATGGTAAAAAATACCGACACAATGGAAATAAAAACATATGCATATAATGTGATCCTTTATTGACTACTTTTCCCCCCCCAAGAGGGGGTTTTTAAAGTCAAAGGTCAAGTGCAATAATGTGCTTTATTTGTGGCAAAGTTTGCTTTTCAGGGCTTTATCAAAGCTCCTTTAACCAAACGTTGCCACAATAAAGTCAATTATTGCATTGGTCCTTTTATTCAACATATTGGGGGAATTCCCCTCCCAAATTTTTAATTTTTTCAGTCCCCACTGTGTGGGCAAACACAATAAAGGTCCATTATTGCATATTTTTATTTTCCACCTTCCGGAAAAATGGAATTTGGCTTTAACTACATCTCGGGGGTTTCTTCCAGTAAATCTTTTACATTCTTTCTGTATTTTCCAAGATTATACTCCTGTATAAGGGGCCAAAATTAACATAATCAAATGACCCTCACTGGATTTAGACGAAAATAACTTTTTGACTTCTGTATTAACTTTTCCTTGAATAAATCCAAAATCGTTGGCCTTGGGCACAACAAAAGGCATGCTTCGGCTTTTTAATTTTCTGCCACCTCCCCAATTTTTTTAAAATTTGAAAAAGCCTATTTACCTGTTATGCCAGTGTTTTTTTCATTACCCAAGGGTATCTTCTTTCCCTTTGAACTTCATCTGCCATTTTCAACCAGGAATTATTTTCCCAAACCCTCCTGGGGGGTTATTCTATCCTTTCAAAAAAATTATACCCTATTTCCAATTTAGAAAACTCAGAGGTCAAAAAAATTTAAAATAAAAGGAAAAAAAAAAAGGGGGGGGGGGGGGGGGGGGGGGTAAAAAAAAGGGGGGGGGGGGGGGGGGGGGGAAAAATTAAATTTTTTTTTTTGGGGGGGGGGGGGGGGGGGTTTTTTTTTTTTTTTATTAAAGGTTTTTTTAGAAAACTAGCTTTTGAAAAGGGAATTGGAGATTATTTATAATTTTTGTCTTCAAGGTGACTTCAATATGTAGCTTAATTGATTCTAAAATTGCTCAAAAATTAGGGTTAGGGGGGGGGGGGGGGGGTAATTTGGAAAGGACTTATCCCCTGTTTTGAACATGGGAAAACCACATTCCATTTCCACAACTCGGGACAACCCCGGGAAAGGATGGAAATTTTAAACACACCTTTAAGGCTGACAAAGCCCCATCTTGCATTAAAAATAAAGGGTAGAAAACCTACAAAATGGAAACTAAACACATACATTTAATGTGATCTTTATTGACAACGTGTCGCCTACACGGGGTTTTTCAATCACAACAGACTACCGGGGTAACAAGAAGAACGAAATTAAGGTAAGATCCAAATGGGATGAGCGGGGAAGAGGGGACGCGAAGTAGTGCTGGAGAGGGTGTTTCTTATCGTAAAAAAAGCCGGGGTTTAAACCCCAGCAGCGAAGGCGATGGTGGGACGATATTGAAAGAGAAATTCAGGCTTTTTTTGTTAGGACTCAGGGGGGTGAGCGAGGGGGAAAGGGAATGCGACTTTTTTGGGCTAGAGAGGAGGTAGGGGGCCATGTTTTAACCCAAAAGCAAAGGGCAACGTGGGTCAGAGAATGGTACCTGTTAGAGGACCGTCACGAACCCAAAGGTTATTTGTAAATAGGGTTTGGAGCGGAACAGCAAGGAGAAAAAAGGGTTTTGTTTGGTTTGGGGGTGGGGCGAATGTCTTCATCAAGGAGGGGGTCCGTAGTCATGTCGTGTCTAATTTTGTCTATTGCTGTCACTGGAGTCTTCCTACAGATCAGCACAGGGATGTCTAATTGCGCATGGAGAGACTCGCTTGGGGCGAAATCTTCCCCCCTGCATCAAGCCCCCAGCGCAGGCCTTGTTCGGACACGCGCAGTTTAAGTAAGTTTTTTTTTTGCTGCAAAGAAAGGGCACAGGAGGTAAGTTTTTAGGGGGACGTATTAGGATTTGTGAGGTGTAGTTTGGTGCGTTGAGAGCTTTTCAGCTTGTAGAGGCCAAAAGGGGCCTTACTGCTATTGCAGCCCTTAATAAAGGTCCATGTAAACGAAGAATGTAGTCAAGATTAACCCCAAGGACAGGCAGATTTTTTGGATGGGGATGTAAGTGGGGGCCTGTTCGGCTCGACAGGGTAATGGGGGATCATTTCCCCTGTAGTTAAAATAGTAATGCGGGATTTAGCTCATTGGCTTTGATCCTCCATTTTTTTTTCCAGAGGGCATCCTTTCGCCCTCATTTTGTGTTTTTTTGTGTGAGTGATCTATATTGGCAGAGTGATAAGTTGTGTAATGTCGTCTGCATAGGCTAGTTGAGGGAGTTGTGGTTTACGGTGTTGGAATGTCATTATGTATAAAAGTAGGGGTAGGAAAGGACAGATCCCGGGGGGTACCCGCTTTTAGTGGAAGTAGTAAGTAACAGCCTTGAATTTTTTGTTTCTCATGTAGGGCCCCGTCTGGGAAGTTGCAGAGGATTTTACGAGCAGTGAAGTGGTTTTGAAGTTATGCGGGTTTGTACTTGAGCCTTCGGCCAGCAGTGTCAAAGGTTTTTTAACGTTTTTTTACAACCAGGCTGTCCGTTTTTTTGTTTTGTGTTGATGGGATGTAGTTGGAATGATTTATTGGCCCCTTTGGGGATCTGTGTATCTGAACCCAAATGGCCAAAAATAAGAATTGGTTCCGGGTATCGGGAAGGCGGTTGATGATTTTTTCAAGGAGTTTTCCTAAAGTTTCGAGAGGCTGATAGGGCGATAGTTTCTAGGGTCGAGTGGGCTTTTTTGTGTTTGGGAAAGGGGGATGCATAGCGCTTTTAAGAGGGAAGGGGAAATATCCGGGCAAGGGAGGCTTTAGGAGTTGTGTAGGGAGTAATATAAGCTGGGAAGGTGTTTCATATAAAAAGGTTTTTGGCCCGAAGCACCAGGAGCCTTGGGAGGAAGGGGTCTGAGGAGAGTTTTAAATTTTGTGTTGGGAAAAGGGGTGTCGAGTTTTGGGAGGGGGTAAAAGTCTAGATTATGTGGCTGTCTTTTTTGTTTTTTTGTGTGTGGCAGTGTTCCAGTGTTCTTTTTCTGAATGGTTGAAAAACGTTAGGATGGTGGGGAGGGGAAGATGTTCTCCCCGATGTGTTTGAAGAATTGGTACAGCCCGCGGGGGCTGAGAGTGTGTGTTTTTTGTGGGTATGGTTTAATTTGTTGGGGGAGTTTGCCTCTGATTTTTTTGATAAGTTCCCGAAGGCTTTAGTGTTTTTTTTTTTGCTGTTTTTCTGCTTTTGTATGAGTTGTGACCAGTGTTTTTGTGGTCTTGGTCTAGGCCGTAAAAAATCGTTTCTAAGGTAATAGACTAATCGACTTGATTAAATCTATGTGTTTGTAAGGAAGCGGTTGTGGGAGCAGTATTAGTCTTTTTGTTTGATGACGGTTTGAAAGAATAACGAGTGGTGTGAGTTTTCTTTGGTTGCGATGTTTGGCTGCTTTTTTAATGGGGTCCCGGGTAGATCAAGTTGAGTTCGAGGGCAGAGATGGGTTTTGTTTTTTGTAGTCATAGTGACGTTAAATTGCTATGGTTTTTTGAAAGCATCCCGTCACGTTCTTGTAGGGGAGGGAAGGGGTGGGTTTGGAAAGAGGGTAGGGTTTGGAGGAGATGTGTAAGAGACTGGGATGTATCAAGCCCGTAATAGGGCCCGGTGAAATGTAGTGTTGAAATAAGAGCTGGGTCGGTTTGCCGAAATGTCTGGGTTTCCTTGGGCCCCGTGGTTGTAGAAGGGATTGAAGTCTGGGCCAAAATGAATTAGGTTTTATGGTTTGGAAGTTGAGTAATTGGGGACCCAATTTGGTTGTTACTGGCGTGATGAAAAAGGGGGGTGTGTTTTGGCTTTATGTCAGCTATAGGATGTTGGGGTTTTTGGGGTTTGTTGAAAAACAAAGAAAGGCGTGTAAGTTGAGAATAGTGTTTGGGGGGGCATAGGGGGTGAAAAAGATAAAGGGACCCAGTGGGTGTTATTCTGACGCAAAAACAGTTTGGTGAAAAAAAGGGTTGGGGGAAATTCGTGTTTTATTTTGAATTAAAAAGGATGGGAACCCCATCGTGGGGGTCAAAGGGGGGCTGTAGTGCAGTATAACCCTAATGGGGATGCGTTTTGGGGCTTTGAGGGGTACTGTTTAGCAAAACAATATCTGGCCTTTTGCTTCAAGTAGCTCGGCAGTAGGTGTTAAATTGTAAAGTAAAAGTACGTTGAAAATGAAACACCTTTAAAAATGATTTAATGGTTCTGTCAAAGCAAAGTTTAAAGTCGGGGGAGGATTGGGTTAAAGCCTGTGATAGTGGTGCCCTCAGTGGATGTGGTTTTTTTAGGGGCTACGGACCCGTTTCCCGAAGGGGGGAAGGATGGATCTGTTTTTTTGTTCTTTGGTCTTCTGTCAGAAGTTGGGGCAGGTTTAGGGTTTTATGGGGTTTTTTTCTGGAGAGGTGGATTGGACCTGGGGAAGTTTTGGTTGGGGTGGAGGAGTGGGGAAAGGTGGATGCAGAGGAAGTGGAAACTTTGGGAGGGGATAAGGAAGTGGGAAACTTGGGAGGATGAGGGAAATGGAAGCTTGGGAAGGGTGAGGAATGGAAGCTTTTGGGAAGGGATAAAGTGGGGGGAGGGGGGTCGTACAGCAGCAGTAGGGGGGTTGGTGGGAGGGGTGGAAGTAGTGAAGAGGGGGGAGGGGAGTAGGAAAACTGGTTGGAGTGGGAAATGGGGGGGGGGGGGGGAAAGCGGGGGGGAGGGAAGGGGTTTTAGTAGGTTAGAAGAGAAGCAGGAAGGAGGGATAATTAAAGAGGGAGATTGTTAGCAGACAAAATTGGTTTAAAGGGAAAGGAGTAGTCATTGGTAAGCTTGTAGATTACCATCGCAGAGTGGGGAGCAGTGGCAGTTTCAGTTAGTTTTGTAGTTAGTGTGGGTGTAGGTGTAAAGGGGAATGCTTGTAGTTGTGTGTTGGTTTTGAAAGTGTGTAGAGTAAAGAGGGAGACCAAGTGCGTGGGGTGGCCCAGGCATTGGGGGGGGGGAGGGAGGTATGGGGAAGGGAGGGGGGTGCCGGGGAGGGAGGTGCAGGAAGGGTTGGGGAGGGGGGGGGGTTGGCTGGCTCTGAGGGGGAAGAAAGTCTTTTCTAGTAGGGAGGATTTTCAACGCAGTGTGTGCCCCCCGCAGTTAGAACATTTAAGGGGGGTTTTTCAAGTGTTTTCCCGAAATGGGCCCGTTTTTGAACATCTGGAGCGGGTTTTTGTGGAATGCTGAATTTTTTCGTGCCGAAATTTTTAGCATTTTAACATTGTGTGATGGGTGGAAGTTCGAGGAAGAGAGAGTTTGGGGGAATGCGGTGGTCTTTTGGGAAGGGTTCCTTGATTTAAGAGTTAAGGGGGTAGAAGGAGTTTAAAAAAGCGTAAATTTTTAGGATGGGAAGTTTCAGGTCTGTAAATTCGTCAAAAGAGACTTTGTTCTTTGCACTAATGCTTTTATTAAGCTTCTTTTTCTGTGTCATAGGGAGTCGGGGGAATAGTCTACGGTTTTGCGATCATGTGCATTTTGCGCGGTGCTCAGGGGTCCAAAAAATGTGAAACCCGCGTTGAAAGTTTTTTGTCTGGTCTCGGTTTACGTGTACGTTCGTAAAATGCTGTCAAGAAATAGTTTTAAACCGAGTTGGTTTAAAGATTCAGTTCAGGAGCGCCCGTGATCGGTACAAAAATTTCCGGGCGATAGGGCTGACAGATTTAGAGTATTGAGGTTAAGGGGAAAAAGGGAAATGGGTTTTGGGAAAAGGGAGACCAGGGTAGGCCATTTTGGCAGGAGTAACAGAGTAAGGCAGGTGTTTTGGGAGTAGGAAAAGGAGTAGTAAAAAGGGAAGGAGTGGAAGGCATTGAAGGCACGTAAATTGTGTGGCTGCCATATCTGAAGAAAATTTGGTTAGGCAAGTAGTGTGAAGCAGACACACGTACTTGCCGGGTTAAAACTTTAAAGTTTCTTGTGGAGCCCCGTCTCTGGGGGCAAGGACACTGGGGAGGCGAGCTGTACTTGATGGAGCACTGTAGCTCTGAAGGGGTGGAGAGGGAAACACTGCTTCCACCTGGGTGGGGGTGCCGGAGTATTTTGTCAGTTCAGAATTTTGGGGTCGGGTTTGGGAAAATGTGCATCTGATCATCTCCGAGGGGGGGGGTTAAAAAAGTCTTGGGTAGGTTGGCGGGGGTATTGGAAAAGTTGTGGTAACCTTCTGTAGTGTTTATGTTCTTATGGGGGATGCGATGAAGAATTTTTCTTGGCGAGTGGTTCGCTATGTAATAGAACCGTTGTTCTGGTTGAAATTGTTGGTTATAGAGAAAAACGATGATTCCGGGATTCTTCGTTTTGAGTGTTGTCTTCTGTGGCGATAAGTCTTGATTTTGTATTTAAATTTAAAATTTTTGGTGAATTGCGATTTTACACAGGCTTTCCTTGTATCGTAAGTCCGCTTGCTTTGTGTTCTGAAATACGGTTTGGAGGTCTTTTGATTTTTCGCCCCGTATAATTTTTTGCATCATTAAAGAATTATGATCCCCCTTGAACTTAAAATGGTAAAAAACCCACAGGTGTTAGGAAAGACACATATGAACATTGGGTATCTTTATTTCGAACGTTTCCCACACAGTACCCTTTTCAGTCGAGACGAAAATTTTGATAAAGCGAAGAGACTTGAAGACATGTAATCAGTCCATCACCCTTAAATTTTTGAGGGGTCGTCCCTCATCGGGAGAAGGCATTGTCCCATAGTATGAAAAAATAGGGAGTAAGTATGTATGTATGTAAATGTTCGCCAAACCGTGGGATGACGTGACAGATGGACCTTATACGCCAGGGGGTGAGACTAGGTCACTAAAAGAGGTAAGAACGCAGATGTTTGGGGGGTCGGTCCGTCTCAAATCCACCGTTCTCCTAGTAGAGGTTGTCGAAGTTTATTGCAAGGGCTGTACCAAGATACCCTTGTGTTGCAGTGTCTGACAGATTGAACATTAAAATGGAAAAAAATACCCACGGTTTTTTAGGTAAGACACATAGCAACAGTTAGGGATTTTTTCGAAACGTTTCGCCTAAACAAGGGTTCTTCAGTCGAGTACAGAAAAGTTCAATCTGTCAGCACTGCACACAAGGGTATCTTTGGTACAGACCTGCAATCAATTTGACACCCTTTACTAGTGAAACGGCTGGATTTTAGAGGGGCCTGCCTCCCCAAAATCTGCGTTTTACCCCTTCTAGTACCCACGTCTCACCCCCTGGGGTATTTTTAAGGGTCCATCCTGTCACTTCCCCTCCATTTGTTTCATACTATGGGGCAATGCTCTTTTTCCAGACTGAGGGACTGACCACCCAAAACTTTAAAGGGGAATGGACTGATTACATCGTCTTAAGTTTTTCTGCTTCTATCAACTTTTTTGTACTCGACTGAAGAAGCCTACTGTGTAGGCGAAAAGTTGAAATAAAGAACCCAAACCCCTATAGTGAGAACGGGTGGATTTGGGGGACCTGACCTCCCAAAATCTGCTTTTTACCTCTTCTAGTGCCTAATCCACCCCCGGCGCATTAAGGGTCCACCTGTCCTTTCCCCCTCCTATGTTTCAAACTATGGGACAATGCCTTCTCCAACTGAGGGGTGACCACCCCAAAAATTTTAAGGGGGATGGATGATTACATCGCTTTAAAGCTCTTCTGCTTCTATCAAATTTTTTGCTCGACTGAAAAGCCTACGGAGCGAAACGTTTCGAATAAGATACCTAACTTTGCATTGTGTCTTTCCAACAACCGTCGGGATTTTTTAAACCTTTTTAAGTTCTCTTCAGAACACGCAAAACAAGGGTTTCTTGGTACAGACCTGCAAACAACTCGACAACCTCTACTAGTGAGAACGGCTGGATTTGAGAGGGACCGACCTCCCAACTTTGGTTCTTTCCTTTTTTATGACCTAAGTCTCACCTCCTGGTGCTTTAAAACTCCATCCGTCACTTCCTCTCCAAATGTTTCATACTATGGGACAAGCCCTTCTTCAACGAGGGGCGACCCCCTCAAAACTTTAAGGGTGTGGACTAATTAAATCGTCTTCAAGTCTCTTTGCTTCTTCAACTTTTCTGTCTCGACTGAAAAGCCACTGGATGCGAAACGTTTCGAAATAAGATACCAACTGTTTTCGTATTTGTCTTTCCTAACAAAATGTCGGTATTTTTATACCATTTTAATGTTTTAAACTGTCAGACCTGCAACACAAGGGTACTTGGTACAGACCTGAATCAACTTCGACAACCTCTACTATGAGAACGGCTGGATTTGAGAGGGACCTGACCTCCCAAAATCTGCGTTCTTTCCTCTTCAAAAAAATACGTCTCACCTCTGGCCTATATAAAGGGTCCACCTGTCACTTCACCTTATTGTTTTTTACTATGGGACAATGCTCTTTTTCCAGACTGAGGACTGAACCCCCTCAAAGCTTTTAAGGGGGGACTGATTACATCGTCTTCAAATTCTTTTTGTTCTATCAATTTTTTTGTACTCGCTGAAGAAGCCTACTGTGTAGGCGAAACGTTTGAAATAAAGATAAACCCAACTGTTTTCATAGTGTCTTACTAGAAAACCCCTGCAGAGGATAAAGCTTGTCCTGTCTCTACGGTGATGTCCTTGATGGGCGGGTTGTGGAGGTTGAACTTGAATAGCATTGGAAAAGATGTTGGAAACATGTTTGGAAATGGAGTTGGGGGGGGAGGACTAGTTCTTTTCCGGCAGTGTCTTCTCTGGTGTGTTAAGATTTTTAATGCCCGCCGTCGCAGTCTCTATAAGTGACGAGGATAGTGGAGTTTAAAAAAAACTTGTCAATTATGGCCATTCTTCCTCAAGGAACTCATTCTGCAGATTCTGAGTGCGCGCGGGAAAGAAGACATAATTACACCCACTTTTATTTTTGGGTCGGGGAGAGTAGAATGGAGAAGACGTTTTGGTTGGTTGGTTTTCAAATAGACAAAAAACAAGTTCAGGGTCAGTTTTGCAGAAGGAAAAAAAACAAAGGGAAAAGAAATTTTCGACTTCTACTTCAAGTGTGAAATGGATTGAAGGGTCGACCTGGTTGAGCTTGTCTTGGAGAGCTTGAACGTTGAAGCGCCTGGGAGTTATGAGGAGAATGTCGTCAACATAACGGAGCCATATTGTCGGTATTTTATACCTTTCTTGCACAACTTGTCAGACACTGCAACATCATGGAATCTTGGTTCAGAGGACATCTACAAGACCTTCTTCACGGCTGCTGCAACTAACCCATCTCTTTGGGAAGGACCTACTTCCACTGGGGAATCCCGCCTACCAGTGACTTTGCCCTCGTCTGCTGCCCGTCCCTATCCACTGACGGCTATATAAACGCCAGTCTTCTTGCCTTTGCTCCAGATTCTCCTCCACCACGATGCTGTGAACACTAACTCCAAGGCTGAGGGACTGATTACCTCATCTTTTGTATATAGTTCTACTGTCTTCTTATTATGTCCTAGAATCTGTATTGATAAAGCCACTGGATGGCGAAACGTCTACAATAAAGATTTCCAGATGTTGCACATGTGTCTTAACTTTCATAACGGAGCCAGGTGACAGTCGAAGGAATAATGGTGGAGAAACGCTCGGGTTCCAGATGTTCCATGTATAAGTTCGCCAGGACTGCACTGAGTGGCGAGCCCATGGGTAGACCAAAAGTCTGGAAATAAATGGTATAAAATACCGACACAATGGAAATATAAACACATATGCAGTATAATGTGATCCTTTATTGACTACGTTTCGCCCACACAGTGGGCTTTTTCAAGTCACAAACAGATCAGATCTGTTTGTGACTTGGAAAAGCCCACTGTGTGGGCGAAACGTAGTCAATAAAGGATCACATTATACTGCATATGTGTTTATATTTCCAGACCAAAATTCTGTTGAAAGAGGTGATTTTCGAAAGAGAAACACGTAAAGCCGACACATAGTTCAACGAGGTCGATGAAATCGCTGGGTGGGAAAAGGGAAAATCAAGTGAATCGTCAATTTTTCTGCGCAGGAGATCGATGGCTTGTGTAGTAGGTCCTTTGGTGAATAGGGGAGTTACGTCAAGGCTGGAAAGTTTCTTGTTCCTGATGTTGATGTTGCGAATGCGATTGAGAAGATCACCCGAGTGTTTGAGATGTGCTGGACTGATAGTGCCCAAGAGTTTGGGGAGGTGTTTTTCGAGAATTCCTGAGAGTTGGTGGGGAGCACTGCCAAATTCCCGAAGATAGGGGCCTCAATGAGATACCAGGCTTGTGAGTTTTTGGTAGGCCGTTCATTCTGGCAGGTCTGGGGTTGCTGGGTATGGTGTGCAGAAGCTTCTTCCCTTATCCTGAGTTCCTCAGAATGCGGCGAGTCCTTTGAAGAAAAGCTTTAGTAAGGTTGTCCACTTGGTTAGTTGTGAGAGGTTTTTGTGGGTATCTGGGTCATTAAGTAGATTGAGCTTTTTGTTCCTGTAGTCGTCAGTGTTCATGATAACAACACCACCTCCTTTATCAGCGGTGGTGGCCCTGATGGTCGTGACTTCTAAACTTTTAAGTGCAACGTCGAGGTATGACTGGGGAGCTGCGTGTAGAGATGGCTGCTGAGATGATGCCTTGAAGAAAACCTTTTTGGAAGTCGGAGTCATTGTGTCTGTAGTTTTTGGCGATGAAACTGAGGTCTTGTTTTGGTTTCGTAATTCCTGTTGCGGATTTGAGGCCTAAGCTGAGGGCTTCGGTTTCTGTGGTTGATAGTGGACAAGATGAAAGATTTTGAATAATGTCAGGTTTTCCTAAATATAATAGTCATTGGAAAAGTTTAGGAAGACCTGACATTATTCAAAATCTTTCATCTCGTCCACTATCAACCACAGGTCACCACTGAGGTGTAATCTCTGCAGAAATCTCTCTCAAACCTACACAACCGGTAAGCCCTTTCCACAAAGGAAGAAAGAACACTGCAGTAGGCGTGTTGGCCCATGCTGAGCAGGTCCTTCACAAATCCAACCCACTTTGGATCTACCCTAACAATAAGCTCTAGTAAATCCACTAGTTCCTGTGCAAGTCCCACTCAAATCCACTGCATCAGGCCTGTTGGCCCATACTAGGCCATCCCACTAACAAAATATTTGCCCTACCCAATTTTCAATTCTACCCAAGCAATAAGCTTTGATAATTCCATTAACTCACATGCAAGTACCACTCAAATCCAACTCCTCTCATTCATGTATTTATCCAACCTACCCAAGGTTTTAGCCTCAATAACTCTACTAGGCAAACTGTTCCACTCATCAACTACCCTATTTCCGAACCAATACTTTCCTATATCCTTTCTTAATCTAAACTTGTTTAATTTGAATCTATTGTTGAGGATTCTCTCTTCTCTCTGTCTCTCTTACCTGAACTTTCGTTCGTTCGACAAGATGAAATTGAGACACATGTGCAACATCTGGGTATCTTTATTGTAGATGAATGGTTCACAGAACCGACACGTTATTGTAGATGTTTCGCCATTCAGTGGCTTTATCAATGCAAATTCCAGGAAATAACTTGAAGACAGGAGAACTATGTACAGAAGATGAGGTAATCAGTCCCTCAACTTAGCAGTAGGTGCGAAGAGCACCGTAGTCGTGGAGATTCTGAAGCCGAAGCGAACGAACGAACGAACGAAAGTTCAGGTAAGATCCCAAATGGGATGAGCGGGAAAGACGGGACAGATGAAGAATAGTGCTGGAGAGAAGTGTTCTTAGTTGTAGAAATAGAGCCAGGGCTTAACCCAGCAGCGAAGGCGATCGTCGGACAGATATTTAGAAGAAAATTCAGGCTCTTCGTTGGGACCCGGGGG
>NW_026505701.1:0-16054 GCF_026875155.1 Cherax quadricarinatus
ATTGGATGTATTTAGGTTTTTGAATTTTGGCGAGGATAACAGATAGGCTTGTTTTAAACCCCAAATTTCTGTCTTCCCCAAAAAAAATTTAAATTTTTGATCTTCGACTCTCATCGGGTTTAGGGGCTTGAAAAAACATCATACTGGATTTTGAGTACTCACCATTTCCTTGCTTCACTGTGTAGGACCCATCTTTTTAATGGGCCAATATTGGACGTTGTTCTCGACTTTGAGGGCATAGAAAAAATACCGGGGTTTCTTTCGATTTCATTTATGGTTTTTATTTTTCTTTCCACTTCCTGACTCCTATAAGTTTCCCCTTTAGCAATTTCGAGCTTGCTATTTCTCTGCCCGGTCCCCTAGCATTTCAATATATTGACCTCTTTTAGCCGTCTGTTATTTTTTTTCCGTCGCCAGAAAAGGAGCGCCTGTCCTTTCTATTTACATCTATCCCCTTTTTTTTAAGGGAATAACCTTTGCATACATCGAGTGCCACCAATTAAACCGTTCTAGGCAAAGTTGGGTCTGTGTTGCTTATAATCTTCCCAGCTTATATCGGTTAGAACTTGTTTACTTGGTCCCACTTTATGTTTTTTTTATTAATTTTTTGGTGAATGCCCCTCGTACTTAATCTCAAAATGTCTCGGGGGCTCCACGCATACAGCTGAACCTCAATTATTTTTGTCATCTATATTTTTTTTTTTGATAGGTGACTTTCTGTCAGATCATCATTTTTAGTGAAGAAAAGGGTCTAGTGTATTCTTCATCTATGGGCTCGTTATTTCGGGTTTTAAATTGAATTTGTGTAAATTTAAAAGCTCGTGTGAGTGTGATTTTTCATCAACGCCTCCGGTGTGAATCCTGCTAAAATTTCATTTATCAATTTATGCTCTTAAAGTGACTTCTGATAATGTCGCTATAATTCTAATTCCTCCATTTTAGGTGCCTAAGTTGAAATCCTCCAGAGCAAGATGTTGGGGGCGGACTGGAAGTTTTTTCCAACGTGGTCAATTTTTAAAACAGCTGTTTTTGGGAATGCTTGTAGCCCACCAAAATGCTGGGTTTTGGTTCCTCGACCTTTATTTCAAAAAATTTCCACAAACATCATTTGAGGCTTTAAGCAGTTCTGGCAAACAAGTGACTCTGCAATGTACAGCCAACCCCCTCCCCCCTTTTTGCCTGTTCACTCTGTCACACTGTAAAGGTTGTAACGGGGGTCCTTTTTTTCGTTGCCCAAGGTGGATCCTTATTGGGTCCAGGAAAGCCGCGAACATTGCCTTTGCCTCTGCAAGCAGTCCACGGATGAAAGGATTTTTTGTTGTTGCGGGTTTTAACCCTGTAAATTGGCAAAGAAGAATGTCATCGGACTTGGTATTTTTGGGACGGGGGGGGTTTTTTTTTTTCCGGGCATTAGTATCTGTACTTTTGGTTTGGAGTGGGGGGCCATCGATTTGTTTCCACCCCAGGAATGACGGGATTTGGTGTACGTTTTCTGCCATTTCCTGCCATTTTTTTTCCTTCCGGGCACAAAAAAACCCTCCCCTCTTAGTGGCTGGGGCTACCCGGTTTTCCCAGGCCTGGATTTTTTGTTCTTTTTTCCCCTTTAATGGTTGCCGGGGCAATTTAAGTTATAGCACAGTCTTTCCCCTTACAAAAGGGGTAACTTTTCGGGGTAAAAAACTTACAGAAGGGAGTTTGCATTTTCCTGATGTCATATGGGCACGGCATTTCTGGGGGTGGTCATATTCACGTCCCGTCTGTTTTTCCAGATTTCCCATGCCTGTCACAGGTTTGGGTTTCCTTTTCCCTTGGGGTTTCTGTGACGATTCCCTGTTGATGCTTTTTTCCCTGCTTATCCTATCCCCCTACCCCAAAAAATGGAGCTCCCACAGTTTTTTGGTAATAATCCTCACTTTTGCTAGTGGACCCTTTTTGCTTTTTCCTGTGGTATTTCTAGTTTGCAATATTTTTTTTATCTTATCTTTGCACACTTTTTTCCCCACTGGGCCCTGCCCTAGGGGTCTTTTATGTGATTCCTTCCTGCGTAAAATTCCCATACCTGGACAAAATCTCCACTTCACCTTTACTGTCTCCCGGGGACACACCTCAACTTCACCATTACTCCCTCCCAGGCAGCACCTCCAGCTCACCATTATTTCTCACAGGCAGCATACACCCACATTTACTGACTACCAGGACATCACCTCCAGCCTTACTTTTTCTGATACAGGGCCCCAGTATAAAGGGGCTCCCATTCAGCCCAATTTTTTATGTTCCCATCTGTTTAAAAGCTTCCGGTTTTCTATGAAGCAGCTTTGATGTTACCCTTTAATACCCTGGATTTTAGCCACAGATTTATCTCTTTTGGGGCTTTCCCCAAAAACTTCCCTGTTTAAAACTGTTTGTAGCTATTTTTGGGATATCCACAAGGCGTGACCCCAATTTCCCCCAAAAAAAAAAATTTAAACCATGGGAACCCCTTTTTGTTTATTGACTGCAACTCCCAAAACTTCATAATGTTTTGAAGGGTTGTTTTACGTAATTCTACTTGAAACCTTTTTAATATTCTATTAAAACCCCTTTAAAAAGACTCAGCTTTTTGTATTTCTATTCTCTGTATTTGTATTGGACAGCTCCCCGTGTACGTTCCTGATTTATATTTATTTTTTGTTTTGATAAGGCGCCACAACCCCATCCGTTTACAGTCGCTTTTTTGTCCAACGAATCCATTTGAAACCAGTCAAGGTTCGGACCATCGAGGGTTTTTGGACAAGAAAGGGGTTCGGCCCAGTCGATTGAACAGGGGTCACTTTTTTAAAAATACTGGGGTGTTTTGGGCAAACACATAAGGATCTACTTGAAATATCTACCCATAATAGTATTTTTGATACAAAATATAACTTGCGTTTGAAAAAACCGGTGATTGCTGGCAGCTCCTAAAATGACGAACGGTCGAGCCCAACCCGTTTATCAATCCTGTATCTACTTTCTGGTTTTTTTCGTCTCCCCACAATAAAGCATTTTATCCTAATTTGATTTGGGGAAATTTTTTTGGAGGAAGGACGCTTTTCGTGTAATAATTGCTTCTCTTTTGGTATATTGTGATCGCGGTAACTACAGTTAAAAGAAATTCTAGTATCATCTGGTATTTCAAAAAAAAAGAAACTAATGAAATCCCCCCACTCCACAAAGCCCCATTATAATATTGGTTATTTGCTACACAACACGTATTCTGCTTTTCACGGGTATCACTAGATTAAGCAGTACACACGGGGCCAGGAAAGATTTTTAAAAACACGGACCTCGGGAATTTCGGGCACTTCTGCCCCTGCCCTATGGGCTTATACTTCATTTACAAATTCCCCTTTTTTTAAAATGACATTTTAGCCTTTATCATTATAACTAGGACCACGTAGTATATACTATACACTATGTATACTCAATGTTATCGGGGAGACTTTTTTTCCTCTGAAAAAGAAAATTTTTTATTATTATTTTTTTGACCGAACACGGGCCTAAGTTTTCCCCTCTGGCAGAAACCTGCTAGGAATGCACACTAATTCCCCCTTTTTTGACTCAGTATAAAATTTTTTTCCGCCCAAATGGTTCTAGGCGCTAAGGATGACTATAGATTGATGGCAAAAATTAAAATTTCCCAAGCACGTAAGAGCGACCATGAAAACAAGAAAACCCGAGCAAAACGGGGCCGTTTGCCTCTTTTGTGGAAAAGGGCCGGATGGGGGCTTCTTGCATTCTTGATAACACGAGTTCCATGAGTCTGGCCCGGGGCAATGCAGGGGCATTCTTTTTATCGCTGTTCGAAGTCATTTGGCGTCGGGATAACAGGGTACTTTTTTTAAACCCAAAATTTCTGGGGGCCTCTCTAAAAAATTCTTTTTTGATTTTCGACTCTCGCGGGTTGGGGCTTGCTAAAAACTGAGTCATTTTGGGGACTTGATAGCTCACTCTTTTCCCTTTGCTGTCATCTTGTAAACCCATCTTGTTTAAGGGGGGGCCCAATACTGGACTTGTTACGACTTTGATTTGGCATGGAGAAAATATTTTGGTTCTTTGTTTTCATTTTGGCTTTTATTTTTTCCCGATTCGACCTTATGTTTCCCTTTAGTTTAAGTTCGATGCTTGCTATTCTCGACCAGTGTCTCCCCCGCTTTTCAGATATATTGACCTTTTAGCCGCCTTTATTTTTTTCTGCGGAAAAGGGAGGCCTGCCCTTTTTCTATTTTACTCTACTCCCCTTTTTTTTTAAAAGGGAATAACCTTGTCTACATCGAGTGCCACCAAGTTAATCTGTTCTGGGCCTAATGGGTTGGGTTTTGCTTATAAAACATTATTATTTTTAATATCATTCCAAATTTTATATATTTACCAGTATTCCTGGTTATGTAATTTCTTTTTAAAAATAGGTCCAGACAACTTGTGGATATGACAGTGGTAGGACAAGGGGGGACATTTTTGCGACAAGTGCCCCAAATTTCCTACTTGCAAACTGTTTAAAAAATATTTTATCATTGTTCATTTACTGAAAGAAAATAATTATACACCGCAAATCAATTTTCCCCATTTAAATGCCCTTTGGGTCCTTCTTAAACCGGGAGAAAATTAGTGAAGTCTTAATTTGGTTAAATTTGCTTAATAATTAAAGTGAAAGACAAAGGGAGGGGTTTTAATTTTCACAATTTACTTAATTTAGGGGATTAAAATTTTTACAATATTAATTTGGAAATCAAGTAAAAAATAATTATTAATGTGATAATATTAATTTTGCAAACCAAAGTGGCTGGGATTTATTTTAATGTATTTGTAAAAAATTTTAATTTGAAAAGAACAAATTCGGGCCCAAGATTTATATCAGTGTTTTGGTAATTGATAAGGAAAGTGTGTCTAAAAATTATTTGGTATAAAATTTTGCTAGCCAAATTCTGGCAAGGTTTTATTAATTTGTAAAAATTTTTAATTTTGATGAGCCAATTTGTAAAAAATGTACTTTTAAAATTTTAATTACAATTTTTTACATAAAAGCGGGCTAAAAGAGCTGGGATTCTTTAAAAAGGTAGGTTGGTCAGTGATTGATTGGTTGAATTTAAATAATTGCATCATGCTAAAAATGGGGAAAATTGTGTAGAAGACAACATAGGGAATATAGAGTAAAAAAAGCATCACTACAGGCTAGGAAATTTCAGTAACCAAGGCAATAATAAGTGCTGGAATTAATGAATCAAAACTTTGAATACTGAGATTTAAAAATGTTTTTTAATCTTTGGGTAATACATAATTCAACAAATTTATTACAACAAATATAAGGAGATTTGTTAGTAAACTGTGTAGATGAACTGAAGTAGATCCATGATTAATCAGTATTATGAATTAAAGGGGAAAAGATTTTTCTTGTAAAAGTCGGCCTTGAATAAATTAAAAGTGAAAAACCAGGCAGTTAATCAGCTCTCCAACAAATAAGATGTCGCCAAAACTCCCAAACTATGTTTACCGGTATTTAATCCGGGGAAAAACGGGGAGGAAATTTTTTGGTCAATTTTTAAAGCACTGTCATGACGGGAGTGACCTACCTGTGAAACAAATTTATTTTACCTCAAAGGACAGGTAAGGGGAACTCACATACTGATACAACCTTTTCCCCCAATGTAGATACTCTTACAAGGAAGCATTTGCTTGTTGAAGTCATTTTGGGTTAATAAACAAAGTAGGTTGGACTAGTATATCTTGTTAATTTAAAATCCCCAGACACACTTACGAAGTTTTACAGCAGTTTAGAGTAAAAACTGGAGAGCACTCTAAAAACTTTAAGTAAAAATATAACTGAAGGAATCAGACTGGTTATGATGCCAGGGTACAGAAAAAAATTTAAACGTAAAACACTTTAAAATGAATCTCAAACAAATATCACGAGGTTATTTTGGTTTTAAGGAAATAAGACTGGGTTACAAAATTATTGTGCAGTTAAACCCCGCCAACCAACTCTTTTTAAAGATGCAACACATAATACTCTGAGGTATCTGTCAATTTTTCACAAAGGAAAAATTTCCCAATGTTAAAAATAAAATTTTCATTTCCAAAAAAAAAAATTAAGGTTTTTTTCAAATAAAAAATAACCCCCCACAATTTTAAGAAAAAATACCCTCCTAAAGTCCCCCATTAATAAAAAACCAGTCAAAGAAAGGAAAGATTGTCCTCTTCTGAAAGGGGTACCATATTTCAAAATTTCAATACATACAATTCATGGAAAAAAAAAGAACATAAAAAGGGGGAACCCCTGCAGGAGGCCTTTGCCCATACGGGCGGGTCCTTTAAAAATTCATCCCACAACAAAAATTTGCCCAACCCCAATTTTTCAATGCCACCCAAAAAATACTCTGATTGAAAGCCCACTCAAATCAACCCCTCCCATCATGACTTACCCAACCCTAGATTTAAACTCCCCAAAGTCCCACCCCTCAAAAAACCCAACAGGTAACTTTTTCCACTCATCAACTCCCCAAAATTCCAAACCAATATTTCCTATTCCTTTCAAAATCAAAACTTTCTAATTTAAATCCTTTACTGGGGGGTTCCTCTGGAGAGACACCTAAAACCCTTTTTAATACCCCCTTTTAAAAAATCCCTTTTTCTTCCACTTATAAACTTCGATCAGGTCTCCCCTCATTCTCGTCTAACAAGTGAATGTAATTTAAAGAGTCTTCAATCTTTCTTCAAAAGGGGAAATTTTAATGCATGTTTAAATTTATCATCCAACCTAATTTTTCTAACGAATTTTTGTCCATTTGAAATAGGGAACCAAACGACTGCAAATCTGGGTAGGCCTTACAATGATGTATAAAAGCGCAGTAGACCTCTGACTTCTTTTGCTTCACTTCTTGAAAAAATCCCATAATCTTTTTTGCCTTATTACGACCTTGGGCATTGCTGTCTTTTTTAAGGGTTGCCCACCAAAACCCCCCAAAATCCTTTTCGAAACTTAGGCAAGTTCTACACATTTAACTTAAATACAAAGGTTATGGCACTCCCCCGCTTCAAACCTTGCATTTATCTACATTAACTGCACTGCCCCTTTTTTGCCAAAAATAGAGTTTGTTTAAAAACCTCCTAAGTTCCATAACATCTACGTTTGTTCAATTATCCACCTATCTTTGGTCATCCGAATTTGCTCATATCAAAATATATTCCCCCCACAAGATCATTGAAAATTTTTATAAACAACAAAGGGCCCAAGACTGATCCCGTGGGAAAGCCACTTTTACAGCCCCCTTCGGATAAAGTTAAAAGATTGGAGGGAAATTACAGATTATCAGGGTTGTTTGGGGGTTCACAATTTAAAAGGGTTGTTTTGCCAAAATTTAACTTTTTTACAAATTTACAAAGGAAAACACCATATAGTCAGTTAAAGGTCTATATTAATTTGAAATATTGAAATGTTGACAACTTGACACAAAAGTAGCTAAGTAAAAAAAGCTGCTAATTTAAAATATGGGTTTTTTCTAAGTACCTTACTTGTTCAGGAAAAATTTATGAAAAAGGCAAAATAAAAAAAATGTAACTGCATTATTAGACCAAGGGTCCAACGTACTTTTATTTAAAAGTAAAATGTCTTTATGGTATAAAGTAAGATGGGAGAACCACAAATTTTAAAAACGGTTTTCCTCAGATAAAAGGGGTCAATTTATACAATGTTTATGTAAATTCAGGGTTTGGGCAAGAGAAAAAACGTGTTAATCAGTAATTTTAGATAGACTTCCAGAGAAAATTCTACTAAGACTTAGTAAAACCAGAAAAACTTTTTACATAATGTAAATTTAGCCCTTTTGGGGTAAGGAGATTTTGTAGCCCAATAAATATTTTAAAGTAGTGTATTAGCCCCTTTGTAAAGGGGATGGTAAAAAAATGTGGGGCCCCCTTTAAAAACTACAGAGGCTATGTAATGTATGGAGATTCCTCGTAAAAATAAATTTTTGACTAGAGAAAAACAAATACCATAACTGGTGTTTCCATAAAACGTACCCCTTATAAATTTTTCCCTAGAAGATGGGGGTTACCAGGGGATAAATTTTGGGAATTAGACAGATTGGAATAAATGTAAATGAAAAAAGTCCAGCGATTTTTTACTTAGGGAAAAATACCTAGAGATATAAAATTTGAATCTGGGCAATACTGGGGCACTTTCCCTGAGACGAACCATTAGAATTGCCCACAATTTCAGAATGGCATAAGGGCATTAAAAACCAGCTCCGCGAACTGATAAACACCAGAATTGTTTTCTGCCTATAATGATATAATTGCTGAGCAGTTTAAATTTAAAAAATTTATAGAAAGGACCTCCCAGCAGCCAAAGTTTTGGTCACTATTTTCCACATCACGGAGTGAAAAGGATTCAAACCCCTCCTTTAGGGTTGGTTTAATTGTAGTGCCAGGAGTAACAAAAATTACCCAGTTTAAAAGACTTTTGATGACGCCCCTCCGCCGCCCCCGGGCTCCCCCCCCACCCCTCACCCCCAGATTAACATAGGCCACCAGATACTTCATGTCGAATATGACCCCTGCCTGATTTCAGACAAAATGGTTGAGCAGTCACTTAATACACAACGAGCCGATACGCCCGGTGTTGACACCCCCTGTCTGGCTATCACTGCAGTCACCACCTCTCACTGACCGGACTTCATACCTCCAAAGACGCTAGTCTTTCTGGGTTGGGACACAACATCAGCTGCGCATAACATACTGGAGAAGCAAAAAATGGGGTTTGAAACAAAACTTGAGCCCACGAGGAAAACTTTCAGAGGGTTGCAAATGATACTCAACCCCCCAGATAGTCACCATTATGAAAAGAGGTGGTGATGATAACAAACTGATATTATAGTGGTTTAAAAATTACAAAAAAAATGAAAACTGATAGTGGGGTTTACAATCACAGGAAGATATAAGGGCAGTAAGACCATCAATGTCAACCTGATATGTAATGTATTAAATACTGATGTGGAGATGCCCGGTTTTTTTTTATAATGGGTATGTACACTGGGCAAATGATTAGGAAGTGAACATGTATATAGTATGAGTGTAATAAAAAGGGGGAGGTGAGTGCTAGGGGTATGTCACGATCCAACATTCACAGACAAAGACCCTGGCCCTCTGTGTACAAAGACCCCAAAAGGGCTCATAATGGAATGCCTTAGGGGACTCATGGACAAGGATAAACTGATAAAATTTATTTGTTATGTCTGTTTTTATTTATAAGTTTTTTCATTTTGCTGAAAATTGAATTTTATCCCTGGGCTTTTATAATGGAACCAAACTCGTATAAACATCCCCAAATTAAGTTGGGAAATTGCGTCACTTTGAAAAAGATTTTCGACCCATCATAAAGAACCACGAATCCATTGATATTGGGTCTAAAAGGCAAATTTCCCCGAAAAAACCCAACCCCCTAAATTGCCATCATTTTTTGCAATAATACAAAACTACTAATTTTTGTTTCATAATTAAAAAAAAACATTCCCCATCAACTTCTTGCCATAAGAAAACAGGGGCTACAGATCACGGGGTTAGGGTTTTATTGGAACCTGCTCTCAAAAATTTAACTTGTATCCCTCTGTAATTTAATTACTTTGAGCCCCAACTTGTGCTCATTGAACCTACTCCATTATTGGGGGATTATAATGCAAGACACAAAAAACATTGGAAACTCTCAGTTTTTTAATCGAAAAGGCAGTCAAATGTTTTCACTCTTAAAAAGTCAGATAAGTGCAAATTGTAGGGGACCTTGAACCCACACATACATGGAGGTGTCCTGATCTGTGTTTTGGGGTTCAACATTACTTCTGCCCTCGTGATCTTCCCTTGAACAATATAGCGTCTGATCATTTTCCAAGGGTAACCCTTCCCAATATTTGGGAATCTATCCTCCCTGGGGGGATATTCAAACGGGAAAAGTCTAATTTTCCCCTGACAAAATGATACTTGTTCACATGGATGACTGTTAATTTCCCAGATGTCCCTGTCAGACTTTTAAAAAGATCTTGTAGCAGTATTTAAACTTCTTGAGGGCCCCCTCTGAAACCTCCCCACTCTCTAATCCAAATACTTCCAAATAACAAAGTCTTATAAAAAAACCCTACCTATTACAATGATTCAAAAATTCGAAAAATGAAACGTACTGCTCGCAGACTAGGGGCCCAGCCCCATAAAAACCATCGTACCCCTGAAATCTGACCTCTTCCAAACTCCCTTGCTGCTGCCATAGAGCGAGACAGGCTGCGGCAAACAGACTGGGGAAAAATTTTTCAATGGTCTCAAAGCTCACCCCCCCACTTACCGGGGATGGAGGGAAAAAATAGAATTAAGGGGAACAGAACTGGGGAATCGCGCACCCTCATCCCTTGCATAGGGCGAATGAGTTTGTCATGCTTTTGGGTGCTACATCTAGCTATACTCTTTCCCCGACCACACAGGAGAAATTTTGGGCAAATATGATGCAAGGGAGAGACTTTTTCTTTATGCTCACAAGGCAGTGACTGCAACATTCCTTTCACAATTTGAACTTTTTGCGCACTAACTAAGGGAAACCCACTCGCCTGGGAGGATGGGATTTCTTACAAAATACTCAATTTTCTGTGAATACCAGGAATCCTTTACTTGAATTTTATAACAGAGTTTGCCTGGGGGGCCCCTTAATCAAGACCAAAACCCATTATTCCCCTTCCGAACCCAATCAACAAAACTCATTTCGCCATATCCCCTTTCTAGCTCTTTTTAAAACATTTTGAAAGGATGATTCATAATCGTCTTATGCACAGAATTAAGCAATTCTTTCTCCCCGGGTTTCATGCTTCATCATGGAAGGGTGTGCACATTGCATTACCACCTTTCTCACTCTGCACACACAGTCAACACTACCTTCCTTGACCTTAAACCGCTTTTTTATTTCCAACCGACATTAATCATTGTGAACTTTCAGAATGGATGTTGGGGGATGTTCTCCGCGGGTTAAAGGGTTTCCTGCCAAAAAAAGTCGTCTGTTTGTTCCAAAAAACATAGAATTTTAACTAAAAATTTTGAATTAGGAACCACACAGGAGGGTCTTAGTCCCCCCCTTTTTAACTTTTGATTAATCCTTACTTAATGCCATCCCAGCCAGCCCCATCATTTTAAAGTTTAGTTTTTCTGATACATAATAATCACCCAAAACCCCCAAATTCTCCAACACCCAAAACATTTTAAACAGTATAGCCCGTTCAGGATCTGGGGTTAATAATCCAAGGATAAAACAAAAATTCCAACAGACTCCTCCCCGGAAGAGGCACATTCGTCAGACCAGTTGATGATGGGTCCCCTTCTAGAATAGTAACAGATACAGGTATCTAGGGTTTAAGGTTCCCCTACTTGACCCTTTTTAACGAACTTTGTCGCCAATACAAAGAACTAGAGCACTTAAGGTGGCTGGGGTTTTATCCCAGTTGGTGCTTATATTAGATCTTGGTTGATTAGCGGCGCCACTACTTTCACTCGTGATGACTGAAGCTTGGAGGGTGGAAAAAACTGCAAAACGATGCAATGAGGATCACCGGGTCCCCGACTGCCAAAATTTTTTTAAAATGCGGAAAGAACTTAATATTTCCAACATAAAAGAAACGTGTTACTGAAAAAAATACCTTTTTGGGGGCAATATGCTTTGGGTAGCCCATTCAAACCCCCGCACAGAACCCTCCAAACTTTCCCCACACTGGGGAACATCCTTCCAGATGGGTCGAAAAAATGGAACCCACCTCCCAGAACCAGCTACTACTTTTCAAGTTTAAAACCAAACATTTCCCTGCTCCATGGGGGTATTACCCCACCAAACTACCCTTCGTCCATTTTCCCCCAAAACTCTTCTTAAATCAAAACCAAACTTTGTCTTGACCCCAAAATGATGCCTTAAGCTATTTATAACTTAGTCACCTGAAAAAATCTTTCACAAATTTTTTACGTTAGGTTCTGTTCACCAGTCCACTGGGCAGCGGTAGTGCTCGTTGTCACACAGAGGATGCTCTCAAAAGAAATTGGAGCAAAGCTCAATAAAGGGGCCCCTACCCCTTTAAACAAACTGTTTTTCCATACTCCCTTTCACTCAAATGTGTCCATTTACTAAGGGTTTAAATTTAATTTAACTGATTCTCTTCATCAAAAAATCTCTCAACCATTAAGTAAAATTGTGGGATCTTTTGTCAAGCCCAAAACAGGTATGGTAAATTGTGGACGTGGGGCAAGTGCACAGCTGTGGGTTTCCCTCTCACATTGGTCTTCAATGCATGATAGAACTGAAAAATTGGCTAAGCGTATCTTTCCCAAAAGGGGTAATTACAATCTTGGGGTTTTCATTAGCAGTTTGAGAACAATAAAACGAGAAAACTTAAAAGACTTTTTTGCTATGACTTAGGGGGATTGACACAAGTCATCCATCATCATCATTCCATCAGCGGGGGAGCCACATTCATGGTCTCCCAAAAAGATAAGCAGACCTGGATGTCACTACTGCCCCGGGTCCGGCTGGGGTTTTCAATATCTTGGCATTAAATCACCACCCCAGATGTAACCAAAAAAATGAAACTTTTTCCAATGGGGATTGTCACACCTTTCTCTTAAGACTGGGTGTGATCAAATAATGAATTTTGAAACAACTCACTCAGAAATGTTCAAGAAAAGGGAAATATTTTTTTCCCCAGTGGGATATTACGACCACTGGGGAAATACCCCGATTTGCTAGCTGTAATACTGCATTACCAGTGTTGTGTGTTGTTTGTGTGTGTGTGTACCACCTAGTTTCTCACCCAGTTTAGGTTGGGGGTCGAGCCCCACTCCTGGGCCCCCCTCTTCACTGATCGCTACTAGGTCACTCCCCTGAAAACCCTGAGCTTTATCATACCTCGCTTAAAGCATTATGGATCCTCCTCCACTAATCGCTTCCCAACATTTCCCCTTACTGACTACTCGGGCTGAAAAAATCTTCCTAACACCCTGTGATTCATCTTTTTCAACTTCCAACTGTGTCCCCCCGTGTGGAGTTTTGTTGTTGTTGGTTTTGTTGTGGTGTGGTGTGGTGTGTTGTGTGTGTGTGTGTGTGTTACTCACCGTTGAGGTTTACTCACCTAGTTTATTCGGGGTCGATCCGAGCTCGTGTTGGTGTTGAGTGGGTTGTGTGTTGTGTGGTTGGTTGTGTGTGGTGTGTGGTGTTGTTACCACCTAGTTAGGTTGTACTCCCTAGTTGAGGGTTTCGGGGGTCGAGTCCCCACTCCGGCCCCGCTCTTCACTGTCGTAATCCCCCCCCTGAGCCGTGAGCTTTATCATACCTCGCTTTAAAGCTATGTTGGACCTCCTCCACACATCGCTTCCCCAAAATATTCCACTTACTGATACTCTGTGGGATGAAGGTTTAAAAAACCGGAAGGGAAATTTTTCTCACAACTTTCACATCTCTGCAAAAAAGGACACCCAGATTTTATCCTTCCGCATGTCGTTCACAAATACCAAAACAGCACTGGGCCAGGACTGACCCCTGCGGGGCCCCGCTGGGCACAGGTGCCCACCTGACACCTCGCCCGGCCACGACTCGTGCGTCTTCCTGACAATATTCCCCGATCCATTGTAGTGCTCCCGTTATCCCCGCTTGGTCCCCGTTTTTTCACCAATCTCTTGTGGGAACTGTGTCCCAAAACCCCTTTTTGCAGTCCAGAAAAAGCAATCCACCCACCCCTCCTCTCAGTCTTTCTGCGTCACCATGTCTAGAACCCATAGGTTTTTTGCACAATTTCCCGTCCCTGAAACCATGTTGGGGGCTTTTGATGAATCATTCCCTTTTTAGGTGTTCCCCACTCTTTTCCCGATAATCTTCTCCGATTTGCATACTATACATGTCATACACTGGCGTAGTTTAAATGCTTCAACTGTCCCTTTTTTAAAATTTGGGGGACTACTTTTGTTTCCCTTCCATCCTCGGGCAATCCCCTTTTTCGATAATGTATTGAATATTGTTTTTGGGGACACATACGCCTCTGCTCCCCCTTCCCCAAATACCCTGGGGGATGTTACTCCCCCCTTCCTTTGAGGATCTACACACTCAAAGCCTCTTCATTTCTTCCCGGGGTTGCACGTTCCACACTTGGTGGTGTCCCCACCTCCCCGTCTTTCTGGATCCCTTTTTCCCTCCCTGTGAACACTTTTTTAATCTTTTTGTTGAGTTCTTCACATACTTCACGGTCATTTCTTGTTGTCTCTCCTCCCCCTTTCCTTAGCCTATTACCTTCCCTTTGACTGTTTTTTCCTCCTGATTGGGCGTAAAACATTTCGGGTCGTTTGGGGCTTCGTGCTATGTCTTTTTTAAATTTTGTCTTTGGGCCTCCCTTTTACTTGCATATTCTTTTTCGGGCTCTACGACTGTTCTCCTTATTCTCCGGGGCCCTTTGCCTCTATATTTTTCCCTTTCCCAGCAACTTTTTTCCCCCCCCCTGCACCTTTTGGTAAACCAGGGGCTCATCCTGGTTTTTTTCATTAATCCTTTCCCCTTTGGGTACAAACCTCTCCTCACCTCCTGCATTTTGTTGCACATATTCCATCATCTCATTAACTGGCTTTCCCTCCCATTTCTCTGTCCCACTCCCCCCGTTCAGTTTTTCCTATTCCTGTGCCCCCTTTTTTGATTTGTTTCATTCGCCTGCCTTTCCCCTCTTCTCCCCCCCACTTGTAGCTCTACGTTATTCGAAGCTTAAAACCACGGGGTCACTGGCCCCAAGGGTTTTTCATATGGTCCTCGAATCGCACCCCAAAGGTGAATACTAATCCCCCTTGCTGGTTCATCCTCTCCCTCTCCTTTTACCCTTACGTGTTGGCACAGAAGTTTTCCATACCACCTCCTCTCTTAGCCCCCCATGATTTTGGGCCCCCATTGGGTCCAAGTTCTCCCAATCATCTCCTTTGGTTAAATCCCCATATCAGGGGCTTTTCCCCGCAGCATACTCTTTTGGCCACTCTAGCCAGTGGTTCAACCATCCCTATTTTTCTCGTCGTACTCTTTCCTTTGGGCCCCCTGCTGTTCTTGGTGGGTTATAATCACTGCATTTTCCACCTTGGGGCCTCCAGAGTGAAGGTTCCCACTAGTAATCACTTTTCTTCCCGCTTTTCTCCTCTCTCCGCCAAAAAATTCCCGATTTTGATCACAACGCCACTCCCCACCCCCCCTGTTCCCTCTGTCTTTCCCCAGATTTGGGATCCTGTTGGAAAGAGGCACTGTTTTCATACCTGTAACTTGGTTTTTGGAGAGCAATGATGTCCGGTGAGCTTCTTTTACTCTTTCTGCCCCTCCCCCCCACTTAATTGTTATTCCATCAGCGTTTTTTGGGACCATACCTTTAGTTTCCTTTCCCAAAACTGTGGGTTGGGGGCCTGTGAGGGGGGGGAGACCTTGGATACGTGGGGGTTTTATATCGGTTTGGTGGGGGCTTGGTATGGATTGTAGGGTTTTTGAAGGGATAGTTGTATGGTTCTGAGAGTATTTGTGTGTGCTGCCCCCTTTCTGTTCGTTCGCTCTGACTGACCTCTGCTGGGTTTCCCCCCTTGTCTCTTTTTCCCAGCTCCTTTCGCTTTTTTGTCCTCTCCCCAGCTGCTGTCGTTCTGATTTTTTTCTGTCCTGTCTAGGAACACCCCTTTTACTCTTTCCATATTTTAATCGGGTTTTTCTTGGGGGATCCTGTTCCGCACTGTTTCCGCCTGAGAATCAGCTTTATTGGGCGTTTCTCCCCTTCGAGTACCCCCCCATTCTCTGAAAAATTTTCAATCTCGTCCATCTCTTTACCTATTTCCGGGATGATTTTCTCAATCTCCCTTTCTTCCTGCTGCCTTTCATTGGTCCCCTCTCTCTCCTGAACCCATGATAAAAACTGATTTTGGGGGTGGGGGGGTGTGGGTGTGTGTAGGGGGTGGGTGTTGAGTGTGGTGTTGGGGTGGGTGTGTGTGTTATGGGGGTTTCGTCCTTGTGGTATGCAATATTTGTATGCTC
>NW_026505702.1:0-40000 GCF_026875155.1 Cherax quadricarinatus
ACAACAAAGAGATCTGAACAACAAAGAGATCTGACAACAAAGAGATCTGGACAAGAAAGAGATCTGACAAACAAAGAGATCTGACAACACAGAGATCTGACAACAAGCGATCTGACACCAAAAACAGAGACCTGACAACAAACGAAAGACCAGACAACAAAGAGATCTGGACAACAAAGAGACAATCTGACACCAAAGATAAATGACAAAACAAAGACGATCTCACAACAAAGAATCTGACAACACAAGATATCTGACAACAAAGAGCTTCTGGCAACAAAGAACCTGACACACAAGGATACCATGACAACAAAGAGATCTGGCAACACAAAGCAGACCTGACAACAAAGAGATATGACAACAAAGAGACCTGATCAACAAAGGCAGACTCTGACAACAAAGAGACCTGACAACAAAAAATACCTACAACAAAGAGATCACACAACAAAGATATCTGACAATCAAAGAGATTCATCACAAACAAGATATCTTGACACAAAGATATCTGATACCAAGATGATCTGAACAACAAAGATATCTGGCAACAAAGAGACCTGACAACAAGATATCTGACAACAAAGATATCTGACAACAAAGACATATCTGCTGACAACAAAGATATGCTGACACACAAGAATATCAGACAACAAAGTGTCTGATCAACAAAGAGATATCTGACAACAAAAGATATCTGAACACAAAGATATTTGACAAACAAAGATATCTGACAACAAGATAGCTGACAACAAAGATATCTGACAACAAAGATAATCTGACAACAAAGATATCTGATAACAAAAGATATCTGACAACAACGAGATCTACAACACAGATATCTGACAACACAAGATATCTGATCAACAAGAATCTGACAACAAAGAGATTCTGCCAACAAAGATATACTCACAACAAAGATCTCTGACAACAAAGAAGATATCTGACAACATAGATATCTGACACAAAGATACGAGCTGACAACAAAGATGAATCTGCACAACAAAGAGATCTGACAACAAAGATATCTGGCAACAAAAGAGACCTGACACAAAGATATCTGACAACAAAGATACCTGACAACAAAGAGACCTGACAACAAAGATATCTGACATACAAAGAGATCTGACAACAAAGAGATCTTGACAACAAAGAGACCGGACAACAAAGAGATCTGACAAACAAAGAGATCTGACAACAAAGAGAGACCTTGACAAACAAAGAGACCTGACAACAAAGAGAACTGACAACAAAGTGATCTGAACAACAAAGATATCTGACAACAAGAGATCTGACAACAAAGAGATCTGACAACAAAGTGATTCGACAACAAAGAGATCTGACAACAAAGAATCTGACAAACCAAGAGATCTGACAACAAAGAGATCTGACACAACAAAGAGAATCTGACAACAAGAGACCTGACAACAAGAGATCTACCAACAAAGAGATCTGACAACAAAGAGATCTGACAACAAAGAGATCTGACAACAAAGAATCTGACAACAAAGAGATCTGACAAACAAAGAGATATGAACAACAAAAGAGACCTGACAACAAAGAGATCTGACAACAAAGAGAATCTGACAACAAAGAGATACTGACAACAAAGAGACCTGACAACAAAGGAGATCTGACAACAAAGAGAAACTGCCAACAAATGAGATTCTGACAACAAAGGAACTCTGACAAGAAAGAACCTGAACAACAAAGAGACCTGACAACAAAGAGATCTTACAACAAAGAGATCTGACAACAAAGAGATCTGAAACAAAGAGACCTGACCATCAAAGAGATCTGACAACAAAGAGATCTGACACAAAGAGAGACTAACAACAAAGAATCATGACAACAAAGAGACCTGACAAACAAAAGATCTACAACAAAGAGATCTGACAACAAAGAGACACCGACAACAAAGAGATCTGACAAAAAAGAGATCCTGACAACAAAGAGATCTGACAACAAAGAGAACCTGACAACAAAGAGATCTGACAACAAAGAGATCTGACAACAAAGAGATCTGACAACAAAGAGATCTGACAACAAAGAGATCTGACAACAAAGAGATCTGACAACAAAGAGATCTGACAACAAAGAGATATGACAACAAAGAGACCTGACAACAAAGAGATCTGACAACAAAGAGACCTGACAACTAAGATACTGACAACAAAGAGATCTTCACAACAAAGAGATCTGACAACAAAGAGATCTGACAACAAAGAGATCTGGCAACAAAGAGACCTGACAACAAAGAGATCTGACAACAAAGAGATCTGGCAACAAAGATACCTACAACAAAGGATTATGACAACAAAGAGACCTGACAACCAAAGAGATCTGACAACAAAGATCATCTGAACAACAAAGATTTCTGAACAACAAAGAGGTCTGGACAACAAAGAGATCTGACAACAAAGAGACCTGACAACAAAGGATACCTTGACAACAAAGAGAACCCCTGCTGACACACCAAAAGCACACCTGACCACACACCGAACCCCTGCACAGCCACGCGCCCTGCACACACAAAGCAGACACTTCGCCCGCCACACAGCGCCCTGACCACACCAAGCGCCCATACAACACCGGAGACCCTGCCCACAAAGAAACCTGACACACAAAGCGCCTCTGCCACACCACAAGTACCCTGCCAGCACCGACACCTGCACCCAAACGAGACACCTCTGGCCAACCCAACCGAGACCTGACACAACCCTCGGACCTTACCAACCACGCGCCCTGACCAACCCACACACCATACCTGCCCCACCAAACCAGACGCTCTTCACATCACACAAAGATATTTGACAACAACGAAAATCTGACAACCAAAGATAGTCTGACAACAAAGATATCTGACTAACAAAAGATATCTGACAACAAAATATCTGGCAACAACGAGTACCTGAAAACAAAGATATCTGACAACAAAGAATATCTGACAACAAAGATATCTGACAACAAAGATATCTGACAAACCAAAGATATATCTGACAACAAAGATATCCCTGATAACAAAGAGATTTCTGACAACAAAGATATCTGGCAACAAACAGATACCTGACAACAAAGATATCACAACAAAGATATCTGACAACAAAGATATCTGACAACACGATATCTGACAACAAAGAAATCTGACAACAAAGATATCTGATAACAAAGATATCTGCAACAAAGATATCTGACCAAAGAGACCTGGACAACAAAGATATCTGACAACAAAGATAGCTGACAACAAAAGACATTCTGACACAACCAAAGATATTCTGACAAACAAAGATATCTGATAACACAGCACACAATACTAGACAACAAAGAGAATCTGACAACACAAGATATCTACCACACAAGATATTTGACAACCAAAGATATCGATGGCAACAACGATATCTACAACAAAGATATCGACACAAAGATATCGTGACAACAAAGAATATCTGACAACCAAAGATAGCTGACAACAAAGAGATCTACAACAAAGGAGATCTGTGCACCAACTAAAGAGATCCTGAACAACAAAGAGACCTGACAAGACGGGGGGGGGGGGGGTGGGCCAAAAGAGATCTGACAACAAAGAGATCTGCACAACAAAGATATCTGACAACAAGATATCTGACAACAAAGAGATCTGACAACACAGAGATCTGACACCAAAGAGATCTGACAAACAAAGAGATCTGACAACAAAGAGACCTGACAACAAAGAGATCTGACAACAAAGAGATCTGACAACAAAGCGAGTGACACAAAGAGCTCTGACAAGAAAGAGATCTGACAACAAAGAGATTCTGACAAGAAAGATATACTGACAACAAAGAGATCTGACAACAAAGAGACACAGACCACAAGAGACCTGACAACAAAGAGATCTGACAACAACGAGAGACCTACAACAAACAATGATCAATGACAACAAAGCGATCTCACAACAAAGATTAACTGACAACACGATATCTGACACAAAGAGATCTGCAACAAACGAGACCCTGACCACAAAGATACGCTGACAACAAAAGAGGTAGGCTGGCAACAAAAGACCTGACAACAAAGAGATATGACCACAATAGACCTGACAACAAAGAGATCTGACAACAAAAGACAGACCTGACACCAAAGATACCTTACCACAAACTACATCTCACAACAAAGATATCTGACAACCAAAGAGAGATCTCACAACAAAGATCTCTGACAACAAAGACTATCTGATAACACAAGATATCCTTGACAACAAAGATATCAGGCATCAAAGAGACCTGAACTAACAAAGATATCTGACAACAAAGATATTCTGACAACAAAGATTCTGACAACAAAGACATATCTGACAACAAGTATCTGACAACAAAGAATCTGATACAAAGATATCTGAACAACAAAGATAATCTGACAACAAAGATATCTGAATACACTAAAGATATCTGAACAACAAAGATATCTGACAACAAAGATATCTGAAACAACAAAGATATCTGACAACAAGATAGCTGACAACAAAGATATCTGACCCCACTAAAACAAAGATATATCTGACAACAAAGAATCTCTGATAACAAAGATATCATGACAACAAAGAGATCTGACAACAAGATATCGACAACAAAGATACTGACAACAAAGATATCTGACAACAAAGAGATCTGACAACAAAAGATATCTGACAACAACGAAATCTGACAACAACAAAGTATATCTGACAACAAAGATATCTCGACAACAAAGATAGCTGACAACAAAGTAGATCTGAACAACAAAGAGATCCTGACACACAAAAGATCTGACAACAAAGAGATCCTGACAACAAAGAGATCTGAGCACAAAGAGATACTAGCAACAAAGATATCTGACAACAAAGAGACCTTGACAACAAAGAGAATCTGACCAACAAAGAGATCTGACACAGAAGAAGACCTAACAACACAAGAGAACTGACTACAAAGAGATTCTAGATCTCAACAAAGAGACATGACACAAAGAGACCTGACAACCAAGAGATCTGACAACAAAAGAACGACAAGCACAAAGAATATCTGACAACAAAGAATCTGACACCAAAGATCTCTGACCACCAAAGATATCTGCCAACAAAGATATATGACAAAAAGATATCTGGACAACAAAGAGATCTGACAACAAAGAGATCTGACAACAAAGAGATCTGAAACAACAAAGAGATCTGACTAACAAAGAAGAACCTACAACAAAGATGATCTGACAACAAAGAGAATATGACACCAAAAGAGATACTGACAACAAAGAGACTGACACCAAAGAGATCTGACAACACAAAGAGGACCTGACAACAAACGAGATCTGACAACAAATAGAGATCTGACAACAAAGAGATTCTGACACCAAAGAGACCTGACAACAAAGAAAGATCTGACAACAAAGAGATCTGACAACAAAGAGATCCTGACAACAAAGAGACCTGACAACACAAGAGCTCTGACAACAAAGAGAATCTGAACAACAAAGAGATCTGACAACAAAGAGATCCTGAAACAAGAAAGAAAGATCTGACACAAAGAGCGAATTCTGACACAAAGCGAGATCTGACAACAAAGAGATCAGAGACAACAAAGAGACCTGACAACAAAGAGACCTGACAACAAGAGACTGACACAACACAAAGAGACCTGACAACAAAATAATGACAACAAAGAGAGCTCACAACAAGATATCTGACAACAAAGTTATCTGACAACAAAGAGATCTGGCAACAAAGAGACCTGACAACAAAGATACCTGACAACAAAGAGATCTGGCAACAAAGAGACCTGACAACAAAGAGATATGACAACAAAGAGACCTGACAACAAGAGATCGACAACAAAGAGACCTACTAAAACAAAGGAGTACCTACAACAAAGAGATCCTCACAAAAAAGATATCTGACAACAAAGAGATCTCACAACAAAGATATCTGACAACAAAGATATCTGATAACAAAGATATCTGACAACAAAGATATCTGGCAACAAAGAGACCTGACAACAAAGATATCCAGACAACAAAGATATCTACAACAAAGATTATCTGACATACAAAGATATCTGACAACAAAGATATCTGATACAAAGATATCTGACACAACAAAGATATCTGACAACAAAGATATCTGACAACAAAGATAACTGACAAACAAAGATAGCTGACACAAAGATATCGACAACAAAGATATCTGACAACAAAGATCTCTGATAACAAAGATATCTGACAACAACGACAAGATCTGACGAACACAAGTATACTGACAACAAAGATACTCTGATCAACAAAGATATCTGACAAAAAGATATCCTGACAACAAAGAGATCCTGACAACAAAGATATCTGACAACAAAGATATCTGCCCAACAAAATATTCTGACAACAAAGATAGCTGACAACAAAGAGATCTGAACACAAAAAATCAGACAACAAAGAGATCTGACAACTAAAGAGACCATGACAACAAAGAGATCTGAACAACAAGAGTCTGACAACAAAGAATCTGTGACAACCAAAGATTCTGACAAACAAAGTAGACACTAAACAACAAAGAGATCATGACAACCAAGAATCTGACAACAAGAGATCTGACAACAAAGCAGACCTACCACAAACGAGATTCTGACTAACAAAGAGATCTGACAACAAAAGAGTGCGACACAGACAAACAAAGAGATCTGACAATAAAGAAATCTGACAACAAAGAGATTGACAAAAAACCCCCCAAAAAAAAAAAAAGAGATCTGACAACCACAAGAGATCGACAACAAAGAGACCTGACAACAAAGAGACCTGACAACAAAGAGATCTGACATACAAAGAGACCCTTGACAACAAAGATAAATGACAACAAAGAGATCTCACAACAAAGATATCTGACAACAAAGATATCTGACAACACAGAGATCCTGGCAACAAAGAACCTGACAACACACAGATACCTGACAACAAAGAGATCTGTGCAACAAATAACCTACAACAAAGAGAGATGACAACAAAGAGAACCTGACAACAAAGAGATCTGACAACACAGAGACGCTGACAACAAAGATACCTGACAACAAATGAGAATCTCACACCAAGATAATCTGACAACAAAGAATACACAAACAAAGATATCTGACAACAAAGATACTGATAACAAAGATATCTGACAACAAAGATATCTGGCAACAAAGAGACCTGTACAAACAAAGATACTGACAACAAGATATCTGACAACAAAGATATCTGAAACAAAGATATCTGAGACAACAAAGATATCATGACAACAAAGATATCTGATAACAACTATATATCTGACAACAAAGGATATCTGACAACCAAGATATCTGTACAACCACAGATATCTGACAACAAAGATAGCGCGCTGACAACAAAGATTCACTCTGTCCAACCAAAGATAATCTGACAACAAAAGATATCTGATAACAATGATATTCTAACAAACAAAGAGATCTTACACAAAGATATCTGACAACAAAAAGATATCTGACAACAAAAGATATCTGACAACAAAGAGCACATCTGACAACAAAGATATCCTGGACCAACTAAAGATATCTGACAAACAAAGAAACTGACAACACAGATATCTGACAACAAAGATAGCTGACAACAAAGAGATCTGACAACAAAGAGATCTGACACAACAAAGATATCTTAGGCAACAAAGAGACCTGACAACAAAGATTCATGACAACAAAAGATATCTGACAACAAAGAGACCTGACAAACAAAAGATATCTGAACAACAAAGAGATCTGTGACAACCAACAGAGATCTGACAACCAAGAGACCTGACCAAACAAACTAGATCTGACAACAAAGAGATCTGACAACACCAAAAAGCACCCCCCCCTTGACAACAAGAGAGCCTGACAACACAGAGACAACTGACAACAAAGAGACTGACAACAAAGATATCAGACAACACAAGAGATCTGACAACAAGAGAGATCCTGACAACAAAGAATCTGACCAACAAAGAGATCTGACAACAAAGAGATTCTGACAAACAAAGAGATCTGACAACAAAGAGATCAGACAACAAAGAGATCTGACACCAAGATACCGTGACAACAAAGAGATCTGACAACAAGAGGACTGACAAACCCACCGAGTATCTTGACAACAAAGAGATCTGACACAACAAAGAGATCTGACAACAAAGAGATTACAACAACACGACATGTATATGACAACAAAGAGACCTGACAACAAGAGATCTGACAGACACAGAGACTGACAACCAAGAGACTCTTGAACAACAAAGAGACCCTGACAACAAAGGAGATCTGACAACACAGAAAACTGTACATCAAAGAGATCGTGACAACAAAGAGACCTACAAAAAGAGACCTGACAACAAAGAGACCTGAACAACAAAGGATCTGACAACAAAGAGATTCTGACAACCAAGAGATGCTGACAACAAAGAGAACCTGACAACAAAGAGATCTGACAACATAAGAGATTCTACAACAACAAAGAGATCTGACAACAAAGAGATCTGACCACAAAGGAGACCTTGACAAGACAAAGATGATCTATGACCCCAAAGAGATCTGAACATCCAAAGAACCTATGACAACAAAGAGATCTGACCAACAAAGAATCCAGACAACAAAGAGATCTGACAAACAAAGAGACCTGAAAAAAAAGAGCTCTGACCAACAAAGCGAGACCTGACAACAAAGAGATCTGACAACAAAAGAGATCTGACAACAAAAGAGATCTGACAACAAAAAGAGATCTGACAACAAAGAGATTTCTGACAACAAATAGATTATGACAACAAAGAGACCTGACAACAACGAGATCTACAACAATGAGACCTGACCAACAAAGATACCTTGACAACAAAGATGATCTCCAACAAAGAGATCTGACAATCAAAGAAGATCGACAACAAAGAGATCTGCAACAAAGAGACCTGACAACAAAGAAATCTGACAACAAAGCGATCTGGCAACCAAAGAGACTGACCAAACCAAGAGATTATGACATATACAAAGAGGACCTGACAAATCAAAGAGATCTGACAACCAAAGATATCTGACAACAAAGATATCTGACAACAAAAAGAGGTCTGACAACAAAGAGATCTGACAACAAAGATACCCTGACAACAAAGATCTTGCCAACAAAAGACCTGACAACAAAAGAGACCTGAACAACAAAGAAACCTGACAGCAAAGAGACCTGACAACAAGAGACCTGACAGCAAAGAGACACTGACAACAAATGAGACCCTAGACACAAAGAGACCTGACAACAAAGACACCTGAACAACACAAGAGACCTGAACAACAAAGACAATACCTGACAGCAAAGAGACCTGCAACAAAGATACCCTGGCAACAAAGAGACCTGTACAACAAAGATCTACCTGACAACAAAGAGACCTGCCAACAAGAGATACTACAACAAAGAGATCTCACAACAAATGATATCTGACAACAAACACAGATATATCTGACAACAAAGATCACTGCCAACAAAGATATCTGATAACAAAGATAATCTGACAACAAAGATATCTGGCAACAAAGAACGACCATGAGCGAGCTGACAACAAAGATATCTGACCACATAGATATCTGACAACAAAGATATCTGACAACAAAGATATCTGACAACAAAGAATATCTGACAACAAAGAATATCTGATAACAAAACTATCTGACAACAAAGATATTCTGGCCAACAAAGAGTACCCTTGAACAACAAAAGATTCATGACAACAAAGATATCTGACAACAAAGATATCTGACAACAAATATATCTGACAACACCAGATACTGACAACAAAGATATTCTGATAACTAAAGATATCTGACAACAAAGATACATCTGACAAACAAAGAGACCTACAACCAAGATATCTGTAACAACACAGATAGGCTGACAACAAAGATAACTGACAACAAAGATATCTGACAACAAAGATACATCCATGATAACAAAAGATCTCTGCACAAACAAAGAGATCTGACACCAGATCTCTACATCAAAGATATCTGACAACAAAGAAATCTGACAACAAAGATATCTGACAACAAAGATATCTGCAACAAAGATATCTGACAAACAAAGATATCTGACACAAAGATTATCTGACCAACAAAGATAGCTGACAACAAACGAGATCTGACAACAAAGAGATCTGACAAGCAAAGAGATTCTACAACAAAGAGACCTGCCAACAAAGAGATCCTGACAAATCAAAGAATTCCGACAACAAAGATATCTGACAAACAAAGATATTCTGACACAAAGAGATCTGACTAATCAAAGAGATCGACAACAAAAGACTGACAACAAAGAATCAGACAACAAAGGAGAACCTGACAAACAAAGAGATCTGACAACAAAGGAAGATCTGACAACAAAGAGATCCCTGACAATCAAAGAGATCTGCAAGAAAGAGATCTGACAACAAAAAGACATCTGACAAGAAAGAATCTGAGACAAAAAAGAGATCTGACACAAAGAGACCTGACAACAAAAGAGACCTGACCACAAGAGATCGAACAACAAAGGGAAAGAGACCTGACAACAAGATAAATGACAACAAAGAGATCTCAAACAACAAAGATATCTGACAACAAAGAATCTACAACAAAGAAATCTGGCAACAAAGAGCCCTGACAACAAAGATACCTGACAACACAGATCTGGCAACAAGAGACCATGACAACAAAGAGATATGAACAACAAAGAGACCTGAACAACAAAGAGATCTGAACAACAAAGAGACCAGTGCCACAAGATACCGACAACAAAGAGATCTCACAACAAAGAATATCTGACAAACAAAGAGATCTCACAACAAAGATAATCCTGACAACAACAGATATCTGATAAACAAAGAAATCTGACAAACAAAGATATCTGTCAACAAAGAGACCTGACACAACAAAGATATCTGACAAACCAAAGATATCTGACAACAAGATATCTGACAACAAAGATATCTGACAAACAAAGATATCTGACAACAAAGATATCTGATAACAAAGATATCTGACACCAAAGATATCTACAAACAGCAAGATATCTGATAACAAAGATATCTGACAACAAGATATCTGACAACAAAGATATCTGACAACAAAGATACTCTGACAACAAAGATAAGCTGACAACAAAGATATCTGACAAGAAAAATCTGACACAAGATATCTGATAACACTAGATTATTGCCACAACAAAGAATCTGACAATCAAAGATATCTTGACAACAAAGATATCTGACACAACAAAGAATATCTGACAAAAAAGAGATCTGACACAAAGATATCTGACAACAAAGATATCTGCAAAATTCAAAGATATCTGACAACAAAGATATCTGACAACACAAAGAATAGCTGACCATCAAAGAGATCTGACAACAAAGACCTAGATCTGACAACCAAAGGAGATACTGACAACACAGAGCCCTGACTACAAAGAGATCTGACAACATAGGAGATCTGACAACAAAGAAATCTGACAACAAAGAGACCTGACAACAAAGAGATCTGACACTAAAGAGATCTGACAACAACGAGTACCTGACAACAAGGAGAATCATGACAACCAAGAGATCTGACACAAAGAGACCTGACAACAAAGCGACTGACAAACATAAGAGATCTGACAACAAGAGAACTGACAAACAAAGATGCTGACAACAAAGATATCTGACAACAAAGATATCTGACAACAAAGATATCTGACAACAAAGATATCTGACAACAAAGATATCTGATAACAAAGATATCTGACAACAAAGAGATCTGACAACAAAGATATCTGACAACAAAGATATCTGACAACAAAGATATCTGACAACAAAGAGATCTGACAACAAAGATATCTGACAACAAAGATATCTGACAACAAAGAGATCTGACAACAAAGATATCTGACAACAAAGATAGCTGACAACAAAGAGATCTGACAACAAAGAGATCTGACAACAAAGAGATCTGACAACAAAGAGACCTGACAACAAAGAGATCTGACAACAAAGATATCTGACAACAAAGATATCTGACAACAAAGATATCTGACAACAAAGATATCTGACAACAAAGATATCTGACAACAAAGAGATCTGACAACAAAGAGATCTGACAACAAAGATATCTGACAACAAAGATAGCTGACAACAAAGAGATCTGACAACAAAGATAGCTGACAACAAAGAGATCTGACAACAAAGAGAACTGACAACAAAGAGATCTGACAACAAAGGGGACCTGACAACAAAGAGATCTGACAACAAAGAGATCTGACAACAAAGAGACCTGACAACAAAGAGATCTGACAACAAAGAGAGCTGACAACAAAGAGATCTGACAACAAAGAGACCTGACAACAAAGAGATCTGACAACAAAGAGATCTGACAACAAAGAGACCTGACAACAAAGAGACCTGACAACAAAGAGATCTGACAACAAAGAGATCTGACAACAAAGATATCTGACAACAAAGAGATCTGACAACAAAGATATCTGACAACAAAGATATCTGACAAACAAAGAGACATGACAACAAAAAAGATCTGACAACAAAGATATCTGACAACAAAGAGATCTGACAACAAGAGATCTGACAACAAGAGATCTGACAACAAAGAGACCTGACAACAAAGAGAACTGACAACAAAGAGATCTGACAACAAAGATATCTGACAACAAAGAGATCTGACAACAAAGAGATCTGACAACAAAGATATCTGACAACAAAGAGATCTGACAACAAAGAGACCTGACAACAAAGAGATCTGACAACAAAGAGATCTGACAACAAAGAGAACTGACAACAAAGAGACCTGACAACAAAGAGATCTGACAACAAAGAGATCTGACAACATAGAGATCTGACAACAAAGAGACCTGACAAGAAAGAGACCTGACAACAAAGATACCTGACAACAAAGAGATCTGACAACAAAAAGATCTGACAACAAAGAGATCTGACAACAAAGAGACCTGACAACAAAGAGAAACTGACAACAAAGAGATCTGACAACAAAGAACCTGACAACAAAGAGATCTGACAACAAAGAGACCTGACAACAAAGAGATCTGACAACAAAGAGATCTGACAACAAAGAGATCTGACAACAAAGAGATCTGACAACAAAGAGATCTGGAACAAAGAGATCTGACAACAAAGAGACCTGACAACAAAGAGATCTGACAACAAAGAGATCTGACAACAAAGAGATCTGACAACAAAGAGATCTGACAACAAAGAGATCTGACAACAAAGAGATCTGACAACAAAGAGATCTGACAACAAAGAGATATGACAACAAAGAGACCTGACAACAAAGAGATCTGACAACAAAGAGACCTGACAACAAAGATACCTGACAACAAAGAGATCTCACAACAAAGATATCTGACAACAAAGAGATCTGACAACAAAGAGATCTGGCAACAAAGAGAGCTGACAACAAAGAAATCTGACAACAAAGAGATCTGGCAACAAAGAGACCTGACAACAAAGAGATATGACAACAAAGAGACCTGACAACAAAGAGATCTGACAACAAAGATATCTGACAACAAAGAGATCTGACAACAGAGAGGTCTGACAACAAAGATATCTGACAACAAAGAGACCTGACAACAAAGATACTTGACAACAAAGAGACCTGACAACAAAGAGACCTGACAACAAAGAAACCTGACAGCAAAGAGACCTGACAAAAAAAGAGACCTGACAGCAAAGAGACCTGACAACAAAGAGACCTGACAACAAAGAGACCTGACAACAAAGAAACCTGACAACAAAGAGACCTGACAACAAAGATACCTGACAGCAAAGAGACCTGACAACAAAGAGACCTGGCAACAAAGAGACCTGACAACAAAGAGACCTGACAACAAAGAGACCTGACAACAAAGAGACCTGACAACAAAAAGACCTGACAACAAAGAGACCTGGCAACAAAGAGACCTGACAACAAAGAGACCTGACAACAAAGAGACCTGACAACAAAGATACCTAACAACAAAGAGACCTGACAACAAAAAAGACCTGACAAACAAAGAGACCTGACAACAAAGAGACCTGGCAACAAAGAAACCTGACAACAAAGTACCTGACAACAAAAAGACCTGACAACAAAGAGACCTGACAAAAAAGAGACCTGACAACAAAGATACCTGATAACAAAAAGACCTGACAACAAAGATACCTACAACAAAGAGACCTGACAACAAAAAGACCTGCAACAAAGAGACCTGACAACAAAGAGACCTGACAACAAAGAGACCTGACAACAAAAAGACCTGACAACAAAGAGACCTGACAAACAAAGAGACCTGACAGCAAAGAGACCGACAAGAAAGGGGACTGACAAGAAAGAGACTTGACAAGAAAGAGACCTGACAAGAAAGAGACCTGACAACAAAGAGACCTGACAACAAAGAGATCTGACAACAAAAAGACCTGACAACAAAAAGACCTGACAACAAAGAGACCTGACAACAAAGAGACCTGACAAGAAAGAGACCTGACAAGAAAGAGACCTGACAAGAAAGAGACCTGACAAGAAAGAGACCTGACAAGAAAGAGACCTGACAACAAAGAGACCTGACAACAAAGAGACATGACAACAAAGAGACCTGACAACAAAGAGACCTGACAACAACGAGACCTGACAACAAAGAGACTTGACAACAAAGAGACCTAACAACAAAGAGACCTGACAACAAAGAGACCTGACAACAAAGAGACCTGACAACAAAGAGACCTGACAACAAAGAGACCTGACAACAAAGAGACCTGACAACAAAGAGACTTGACAAACAAAGAACCTGACAACAAAGAGACCTGACAACAAAGGACCTGACAACAAAGAGACCTGACAACAAAGAGACCTGACAACAAAGAGACCTGACAACAAAGAGACCTGACAAAAAAAAAGACCTGACAACAAAGAGACCTGACAACAAGAAACCTGACAGCAAAGAACCTGACAAGAAAGAGACCTGACAAAAAGAGACCTACAAGAAAGAGACCTGACAAGAAAGAGACCTGACAAGAAAGAGACCTGACAAAAAGAGAAACCGACAACAAAGAGACCTGACAACAAAGAACCTGACAACAAAGAAACCCGACAACAAAGAGACCTGACAACAAAGAGACTTTACAACAAAAAGGACCTGACAACAAAGAGACCTGACAACAAAGAGACCTGACAACAAAGAGACCTGACAACAAAGAGACCTGACAACAAAGAGACCTGACAACAAAGAGACCTGACAACAAAGAGGAAATTGACAACAAAGAGACCTGACAACAAAGAGACCTGACCCAAAAAAGAGACCTGACAACAAAGAGACCTGACAACAAAGAGACCTGACAACAAAGAGACTTGACAAAAAAGAGACCAGACAACAAAGAGACCTGACAACAAAGAGACCTGACAACAAAGAGACCTGACAACAAAGAGACCTGACAACAAGAGACCTGACAACAAAGAGACCTGACAACAAGGAGACCTGACAACAAAAAGACCTGACAAACAAGAGACCTGACAACAAAGAGACTTGACAACAAAGAGACCTGACAAAAAAAGAGACCTGACAACAAAGAAATCTGACAACAAAGAGATCTGGCAACAAAGAGACCTGACAACAAAGAGATCTGGGCAACAAAGAGAAACCCGACAACAAAGAGATCTGACAACAAAGAGACCTAACAACAAAGATAACTGACAACAAAGAGATCTGACAACAAAGAGACCTGACAACAAAGATACTTGACAACAAAGAGACCTGACAACAAAGAGACCTGACAACAAAGAAACCTGACAGCAAAGAGACCTGACAACAAAGAGACCTGAAAACAAAGAGACCTGACAACAAAGAGACTTGACAACAAAGATGCCTAACAACAAAGAGACCTGACAACAAAGAGACCTGACAACAAAGAGACCTGACAACAAAGAGACCTGACAGCAAAGAGACCTGACAACAAAGAGAAACCCGGCAACAAAGAAACCTGACAACAAAGAGACCTGACAACAAAGAGACCCGACAACAAAGATACCTGACAACAAAAAGACCTAAAAAACAAAAAGACCTGACAAAAAAAGAGACCTGACAACCAAAGAGACCTGACAACCCAAAATAAACCCGACAAGAAAGAGACCTGACAACAAAGAGACCTGACAAGAAAGAGACCCGACAACAAAGAGACCTGACAAGAAAGAGACCTGACAACAAAGAGAAACCCGACAAGAAAGAGACCTGACAACAAAGAGACCTGACAACAAAGAACCTTTACAACAAAGAGACTGACAACAAAGAGACCTGACAACAAAGAGACCTGACAACAAAGAGACCCGACAACAAAGAGACCTGACAACAAAGAGACCTGGGCAACAAAGAGACCTGACAACAAAGAGACCTGACAACAAAGAGACCTGACAACAAAGAGACTTTGACAACAAAAGACCTGACAACAAAGAGACCTGACAACAAAGAGACCTGACAACAAAGAGACCTGACAACAAAGAGACCTGACAACAAAGAGACCTGACAACAAAGAGACCTGACAACAAAGAGACCTGACAACAAAGAGACCTGACAACAAAGAGACTTGACAACAAAGAGCCTGACAACAAAGAGACCTGACAACAAAGAAGGGCCTGAAAACAAAGAGACCTGACAACAAAGAGACCTGACAACAAAGAGACCTGACAAACAAAGAGACCTGACAACAAAAAGACCTGACAACAAAAAGACCTGACAACAAAGAACCTGACAGCAAAGAGACCTGACAAGAAAAAAGACCCGACAAGAAAGAGACCTGAAAAACAAAGAGACCTGACAACAAAGAGACCTACAACAAAAGACCTGACAAGAAAGAGACCTGACAACAAAGAGACCCCGAACAACAAAGAGACCTGACAACAAAAGACCTGACAAAAAAAGAGACCTGACAACAAAAGAACCTGACAACAAAAAGACCTGACAACAAAGAGACCTGGGCAACAAAGAGACCTGACAACAAAGAGACCTGACAGCAAGAGACCTGACAAGAAAGAGACCTGACAAGAAAGAGCCTGACAAGAAAGAGACCTGACAAAAAGAGACCTGACAAGAAAGAGACCTGACAAGAAAGAGACCTGACAAGAAAGAGACCTTTACAAGAAAAAGACCTGACAAGAAAGAGACCTGAAAAACAAAGAGACCTGACAACAAAGAGACCTGACCCAAAAAAGAGACCTGACAACAAAAAGACCTGACAACCAAAAGACCTGACAACAAAGAGACCTGACAACAAAGAGACCTGACAACAAGAGACCTGACAGCAAAGAGAGCTACAAGAAAAGAGACCTGCAAGAAAGAGACCTGACAACAAAGAGACCTGACAACAAAGAGACCTGACAGCAAAGAGACCTGACAAGAAAGAGACCTGACAAGAAAGAGACCTGACAAGAAAGAGACCTGACAACAAAGAGACCTGACAACAAAGAGACCTGACAACAAAGAGACCTGACAACAAAGAGACCTGACAACAAAGAGACCTGACAACAAAGAGACCTGACAACAAAGAACCTGACAACAAAGAGACCTGACAGCAAAGAGAGCTGACAAGAAAGAGACCTGACAAGAAAGAGACCTGACAAGAAAAAGACCTGACAACAAAGAGACCTGACAACAAGAGACCTGACAAAAAAGAGACCTGACAACAAAGAGACCTGACAACAAAGAGACCTGGACACAAAGAAAACCTGACAACAAAGAGACCTGACAACAAAGAGACCTGACAACAAAGAGACCTGACAGCAAAGAGACCTGACAAGAAAGAGACCTGACAAGAAAGAGACCTGACAAGAAAGAGACCTGACAAGAAAGAGACCTGACAAGAAAGAGACCTGACAACAAAGAGACCTGACAACAAAGAGACCTGACAAGAAAAAGACCTGACAACAAAGAGACCTGACAACAAAGAGACCTGACAACAAAGAGAACTGGGCAACAAAAGACCTGACAACAAAGAGACCTGACAACAAAGAGACCTGACAACAAAGAGACCTGACAGCAAAGAGACCTGACAAGAAAGAGACCTGACAAGAAAGAGACCTGACAAGAAACAGACCTGACAAGAAAACAGACCTGACAACAAAGAGACCTTTACAACAAAGAGACCTGACAACAAAGAGACCTGACAACAAAGAGACCTGACAACAAAGAGACCTGACAACAAAGAGACCTGACAACAAAGAGACCTGACAACAAAGAGACCTGACAAACAAAGAGACCTGCCCAAAAAAGAGACCTGACAACAAAGAGACCTGACAACAAAGAGACCTGACAACAAAGAGACCTGACAACAAAGAGATCTGACAACAAACAACTTTGAACACTTTCTCAACCTTAAATTAAGAACAACAGATGTTGCTGATGCAGAAATTACAGAGAGAAAAGTGAAGCTGTACGACGCCATCTTGCAGATACTTTATAATGATTCTCACAACAAGTTGATGACACCAAAAAAGTTAAAGATATGTTTTGAATTTCTTGTGAATCGTTTAGTGATTGATGTCATCAACGACGGATGTCCTGTTGTTGCACCTTCAGTGATTGATGTCATCAACGACGGATGTCCTGTTGTTGCACCTTCAGTGATTGATGTCATCAACGACGGATGTCCTGTTGTTGCACCTTCATGATTGATGTCATCAACCGACGGATGTCCTGTTGTTGCACCTTCAGTGATTGATGTCATCAACGACGGATGTCCGTTTTTGCACCTTCAGTGATTGATGTCATCAACGACGGATGTCCTGTTGTTGCACCTTCAGTGATTGATGTCATCAACGACGGATGTCCTGTTGTTGCACCTTCAGTGATTGATGTCATCAACGACGGATGTCCTGTTGGTTGCACCTTCAGTGATTGATGTTTATCAACGACGGATGTCCTGTTGTTGCACCTTCAGTGATTGATGTCATCAACGACGGATGTCCTGTTGTTGCACCTTCAGTGATTGATGTCATCAACGACGGATGTCCTGTTGTTGCACCTTCAGTGATTGATGTCATCAACGACCCGGGTGTCCTGTTGTTTGCACCTTCAGTGATTGATGTCATCAACGACGTATTCCTGTTGTTGCACCTTCAGTGATTGATGTCATCAACGACGGATGCCTGTTTTTGCACCTTCAGTGATTGATGTCATCAACGACGGATGTCCTGTTGTTGCACCTTCAGTGATTGATGTCCCTCAACGACGGATGTCCTGTTGTTGCACCTTCAGTGATTGATGTCATCAACGACGGATGTCCTGTTGTTGCACCTTCAGTGATTGATGTCATCAACGACGGATGTCCTGTTGTTGCACCTTCAGTGATTGATGTCATCAACGACGGATGTCCTGTTGTTGCACCTTCAGTGACTGATGTCATAAACGATGGATGTCCTGTTGTTGCTCCTTAATTGATGTCATCAACTATAAATGTCCTGTTGTTCCACGTTAAATGATGTCATCAACGATGGATGTCCTGTTGTTGCTCCTTAATTGATGTCATCAACTATAAATGTCCTGTTGTTCCACGTTAAATGATGTCATCAACGATGGATGTCCTGTTGTTGCACCTTAATTGATGTCATCAAACTATAAAAGTCCTGTTGTTTTCCCCGTAAATGATGCATCAACGATGGGTGTCCTGTTGTTGCACCCCTTTAATGATTGGTGGTAGTGGTGCTAGTGTGGAGGGGGGTAGTGTGGTAGTCGTGGAGGGGTGGTATTTTGTTGGGGGTGTGGAGGTGGTATGGTGGAGTCGTGGAGGTGGTAGTGGAGGTGGTAGGGGGAGGTGGAGTGGTGGTATCGTGGAGGTGGTTAGTGGTGGTTGTCGTGGAGGTGGTGTGTGGGAACGTTTTGGGGGTGGTGTGGTGGTGGGCGTGGAGGTGGTAGTGGTGGGGGGTTTGGCGGTAGCAGAGGTGGTGGGAGTGGTGGTTCAGTGGTGTTGGTAGTGGTGGTGGTGGTGGTAGTGGTGTTGGGAGGGTGGTGGCAGAAAAGTGGTGGCAGTATGACGGTAGAGGAGCTGGTTGGGGGGGGGAAATTTGGAAAAGGTGTTGGTAGTGGTATTGTGGGGGTGGTAGTGGTAGTGGTGGGGTGGTGGTAGTAGGGTGGTTTACGTGGAATTGTGGTGGTGGTGGTAGTGGTAGGGTGGTGGGGATTGTATAGTGGTAGTAGGGTGGTATAGGATGGAAGTAGTGGTGGAGTAGTGGGGGTAGTAGTGATGGTAGTAGTGGTGGTAGTTGTGGTGGTAGTGTGGTGGTAGTAGTAGTGGGAGCAGTGGTGGTAGTAGTGGTGGTAGAGTGGTGGATGAGTGGGGTAGTGTAGTTGTAGTGATAGGGTTGGTGGTGGTAGTAGTAGTGGAGAGGGTGGGGTTGTTAGTGGTGGTGTAGTGGTGGTTGTTTGGTGGTAGTAGTGATGGTAGTAGTGGTGGTTGTATGGTGGTAGTTGAGTTTAAATGGTGGTAGAAGTGGGGTGTATGGTGGTAGTAGTGGTGGTAGTAGTGGTGGTAGTTGTGGGGTGTAGTGGTGGTAGTAGTGTTTGGGAGCAGTGGGGGTGTAGCGGGTAGGGGGTGGTGGTAGTAGTGGGGTAATATGGTAGTGCGGTGGTAGTAGTGGTGGTAGTAGGGTGGTAGTGTGGTAGTGTGGAGGTAGTGTTGTGGCGTAGGGGGTAGTATGGTGGTAGTAGTGGTGGTGTATGGTTGGGAGTGGGCGGTGTTGTTTTGTGGTATGTGGTGGTAGTGTGGTGGTGTATGATGGTAGCAGGGTGGAGTATTAGGGGTGGTAGTAGTTTGGGGGGTATTTTTATATTTTATATTTATTACTATTTTTATTTTATTTTAATTTTTTATACTTTCAAAATTTTTTTTAATTTTTGGTGAAGTTGTGGAAAGTAGTGGGGTAGTGTGGTGGTTTTAGTGGTGGGAGTAGTGGGGTAGTTTGGGGGTGTAGTGGTGGTGTAGGGTTTTGGGGAGTAGTGGTGGTAGAGTGGTGGGGTTTGGGTGTGGTGGTGTTGGGGGGTGTAGTAGTGAAGTAGTGGTGGGGTTGTGTATGGGGTAGTGGTGGTGTGTGGTTGGGAGTATGGTGGTATTGGGTGGTTAGTGGGGGAGTAGTGGTGGGAGTAGTGGTGGTAGTATGGTGGTAGCAATGGTGGTAGTAGTGGGGGGTAGTAGTGGGGTGTAGTGGGGGTGTAGTGGGGTAGTGTGGTGGTGCAGTGGTGGTAGTAGTGGGGGTATTGTGGTTTTTATAGTGGTGGTGTAGTGGTGGGGAGTATGGTGGTAGTAGTGGTGATAATGGGGGTGGTGGTGGTGGTGGTGGCTTGGTGGGGGGTGGTAGTGGGGTGGTTGTGGTGGTGGAGGTGGTGGTTATGGTGGTGGTGGTGGGGTGGGGTGGTGGTGGTGGTGGTGGTGGTGGTGGTGGTGGTGGTTGGTGGTGGTGGTGGGGGGGGTGGGGGGTGGTGGGATGGTGGTGGTGGTGGTGGTGGGGGGTGGTGGGGTGGTGGTGGTTTGGGGGTGGTGGTGGGGTGGTTGTGGTGGTGTGGTGGTGGTGGGGTGCTGGTGGTGGGGTGGTGGTTTGGGGGTGGTGGTGGTTGTGGTTTGGGGGGGGGTGGGGGGTTTTTGGTGGTGGTGGTGGTTAGTTTGGGGGTGGTTGTTGGGTTGGGGGGGGGTGGTGATGGTGGGGGTTGTGGGGGTGGTGGTGGTGGAGGGGGTGGTGGTAGCGTGGGGTGGAGTGGTGGGGTAATGGCGGGAGAGTAAAGGGGGTGGTGGGGGGGGGATTAGTGGTGTTGGTGTGGTGGTGGGGTGGGAGTGGTGTTGGTTGGGTGGGGGAGAAATGGTGGAGTAGTGCTGAGAGGTGTGTGTTGGTGTTGGGAAATAGTGGTAATGGTGTTGGGGTGGGATTGTGGGGGTGAGTGTGTGGTGGTGGTGGGGTGGTGGTAGTGTGGTGGTTTGGGAGTGGTATAAATGGTGGTGAGTGGTGACGTGGTGTTGTGGTGGGGGTGGGGTTGGGGAGGGGTGGGGGTGGGGTTGTGTAGTGGTACAGTGGTGGTAGTGTTGGGGGGTAGTGTGGTTGGGGTTTGTGGTGGTGTGTGGTGGTATGTGTGGGAGTTGTGGTGGTAGTGTGGTGGTGTAGTGGTGGAGAGTGGGTAGTGTGTGGTAGAAAGGGGGGTGTAGTGTGGTTGGTAGTAGGGGGGTGGTGGTAGTAGTATGGGGATAGTATGGTGGTGGGGGTAGGGTTGTGTAGAGTGGTGGTAGTAGGGGGTTAGTAGTGGGGGTATAGTGGTGGAGTTGTGGTTTTGGGTTGGTTAAATAGTGGTTTTGTTTTGGGAGTTTTAGAGTGGGGGAAATGGTGTATGGGGTAGAAATGGGGTAGTGTGGGGGTTAGGTGGGGTTGGGGTTTGTAGTGGTGGTAGTTGGGGGGAAGGGGGGTAAGGGGGGTTGGTGAGTTGGTGTTGGGGGTAGTTGTGATGGTTGTAGTGTGGGGGGGTTATAGTGGTAGTAGGGGGTAGTATGGTGGTATAGGGGGGTATAGTTAGGGAGTGGTGGTAGTAGTGGGGGAGTGGGGGTAGGTGGTGGAGATGGGGTAGGGGGTTGGGGAGGTGTGGGTAGTTGGGGAGGAGGGTGGTTTGTGATTTTGGGGTAGGGTGGTAGTGGGGGGGGTGTATAGTGGGGGGTAGTAGTGGTGGTGTAGTGTGGAGTAGTGGTGGTATGTGGGGGGTAGTGGTGGATAGGGGGTGGTAGTTTGTAGTGGGGGTTTTTGGGGGTGTTGGAGGAGGGGTTAGTTGGGGGTAGTAGTGGTGGGTGTGGGGAGTGGGGTAAATAGTGGGGAATTTGGGAGTGTGGTGGTTAGTGGTGGTATTGGGGGTTTGGGGTGGGAGTTGTGGGTGGTGTTGTGGTGGTGTAGGGTGGAAAATAGTGGTGGTAGCAATGGTGGGGAGTGGGTGGTATGTGGTGGTGTAGTGGTGGAGAGTGGTGGAGTGTGGGGTGTAGTTGGTTGTTTTTTGCAAGTGGTGGTAGTAGTGGTGGTTTGTGGTTGGGGTTGTGTGGTGGTTAGTGTGGGTAGTGTGGTGGTATAGGGTGGTGTGTGTGGGTGGGGTGGTGGTGGTGGTTGTTGGGGGTTGGTGGTGGAGTGTTTGGGGGTGGTGGTGGTTGTTGTGGTGGTGTTTGTGGGGGTATTGTTGTTGGGGGGTTTGGGGGGTTGTGGTGGGTGGGGGGTGTTGTGGTGGGGTTGGTGGTGTGTTTATTGGTGGGGGTGGTGGTTTGTGGTGGTAGGGGGTTGTGGGGGTGGGGGGTGTGGTGGTAGTTTGGGGGGTGGTGGTGGTGGGGATGGGGTGTGTGGGGGTGTAGTGGTGGTGAGGGGGGTTTGGGGAGTGTGGTGGTTGTGGTGGTTGTGTGGGGGTGGGTGGTGGTGGTTGGGGTGGGGGGTTTGTGGTGGTTTTGGGGGTAGTAGTGGTGGTAGTAGTGGTGGTAGTAGTTTGGTAGTAGTGGGATGTGGTGGTGGTGGTGTTTGGTTTTTGGTGGAGGTGGTGGTGGGGGAGTGGTGGTGGTGGTGGGTGTTGGGGGGTTGTGTGTGGTGGTGTTTTGGGGTTGTGGTGAGGTGGTTGTGGGTGGATTTGGTAGTGGTGGTGGTTTGGGGGGTTGTGGGGGGTGGTGGTGGTGGTGGTGGGGTGGGGGTGGTGGTGGTGGGGTGGTGGTGTTGGTGGTTGTGGTGGTGGTGGGGTTATGGGGGGTGTGGGGTTGGAGTAGTGGTTGTAGTAGTTGGTAGAAAAGGGGGGAGTAGTTGGGGGGTTTTGTGTGGTAGTAGTGGTGGTAGAGTGGTGGTGTAGTGGTGGTAGAAAGGGGGAGGGTTAGTAGTGGGGGTGTAGTGGTGGTAGTAGTGGGGGTTTGGGGGGGTGGTTTGGGGTATGTTTGGGGAGGAGTGGGGGTAGGGGTGGTAGTAGTGGTGGGTTTTGTGGTTAGTAGTGGTGGTAGAGTGGGGATAGGGTGGTTTTTAGTGGTGGTAGTAGTTGTGGGTTGGGTGGGGTGGTTTAGTAGTGTGGTGAGGGGGTAGTAGGGGTGGTGGTGGGGGTAGTAGTGGTAGTAGTGGGGTTTGGGGGGTTTGGGGGGATAGTGGTGGTAGGGGTTAGGGGGAGTAGTGGTGGGTTGTGGTGGGAGTAGTGGTGGTAGTAGTGGTGGTTAGTGGTGGTAGATGGTGGTAGTAGTGGTGGTATTTGTGGGGTAGTATGGGGGAGTAGGGTGGTAGTGTGGGGTTTTGTAGTGGTGGTGTATTTTGGGGGGTAGTGGTGGTAGAGTGGTTAGTAGTGGGGGGTTTTGTGGTGGTAGTATGGTGGGTAGAGTTGGGGAGGTGGTGGGGGTAGTGGTGGGATAGTGGTGTTGTGGTGTTGGGTGGTGGTGTGGTAGAGTGGGGGGTGTTGGTGTTGGGGGTGTTGGGGGGGTGGTTTTGGGGGGTGGTGTAGTGGGGTATGTGGTGTTGTGGTGGGGTGGGGGTGGGTGGGAGGTGGTGGTGGGTGGGGGTGTTGGTGGTGAGTGGTGGTGGTTGGGGGATAGTGGGGGGTGGGTGGGGGTGGTGGGGGGGTGGTGGTAGTGTGGTGGTTTTGGGGTGTTTGGGGGTGTGTGGTGGGTATTGTGGTGGAGTTGTGGGGGGGTTGTGTGGTTTGGGATGTGGGGTGGTAGCATGGTTGTAGTGGTGGATTAGTGGTTGTAGTGTGGTGGTGTTGTTGTGGGGAGTAGTGGTGGAGAAAATGGTGGATGTGGTGGTTTTGGGGTTGGGGGTGGGGAGTGTGGTGGGGGGTGTGGTGGTTGTGGGGGGGTAGTTTGGGGGGTGTGGGGGTGGGGGTGTGGGGGTAGGGGGTGGTGGGGGGTTGAGTGGTTGGGGGGTGGGGGTGGGTTGTGGTGGGGGGTTGTGGTGTTGTGTGGTGGGGGTGGGGGTGTGTGGTGGTGTTGTGGGGGTGTGTTGGTGGTTGGGGGTGGTTTGTGGGTGGTGTGTGGGGGTGTTGTGGTGGTTGGGAGTGGTTTGGGGTTTGGGTGGTAGTGTGGTGGTTTAGAGTGGGGGTAGGGGTTTTCGTTTGGGGGAGTGGGGGTTAGGGGGGTGGGTTGTTGTGGTGGAGAAATGGTGGTTAGTGGGTGGTTTTGGGGGGGGTAGTAGTGGTGGTAGTAGTGGGGTGTAGTGGTGTTTAAAATGGGGGTGTTGGTGGTGGTGGGGGTGGTTGGGGTGGGTGGGTTTGGTGCGGGGTGGGGGTGGGTGGGGTAGTGGTGTGGGTGGTGTTTGGTGGGGTGGTTGGGTTATGGTGGTGGTGTGGTAGGTGGTGGGTGGTGTGGGGGTGGTGGTGGGTGGGGTTGGTGTGTGGTTGGGGTGGTGGTGTGGGGGTGGTGGTTTGGTAGTGGGTGTGGTGGTGGGGTGGTGGGGGTGGGGTTTGGTGGTGGTGGGGGTGTGGTTGGTGGTGGTTTTGGGGGTGGTGGTGGTGGTGGTGGAAGGGGGTGGGGTGTGTGGGGGGGTAGTGGTTGTGGTATTTGGGGTAAAGGGAGTGTGGTGGTAGTGTGGATTGGGGGGTGTTGGGGGGTTGGTTGGTTTGGGGGATGTGTGGTTGTTGGATATTGGGAGTGGTGGAGAGTGGTGGAGTGGGGGGGTGGGTAGTGTGGTGGGGGTTGGGGGAAAGTGTTGGGGTAGTGGTGGTTTTTGGGTGTGGTGTAGGGTTTTAGTGGGGTGTGGGGTATGTGTGGGGTTTTAGTAGTGGTGGGGAGTGGTGGGAGTGTGGTGGAAGTGGTATTTGGTGGTGAGTGGTGGAAATTGGGAGTGTGGTGGTGATGGAGGTGGGTTTGTGGGGGTAAGGTGGTTATAGTGGGTTTTGGGAGTAGTGTGGTAGTAGTGGTGGTAGTTGGGGTTTTGTAGTTGGGGAGTAGTGGGGTGTGTTTGGGGGTATAGTGGTGGTAGGTGGTTTTGTGTGGTGGGATGTGAATTTAAGTAGGGGGGGTTTTTTTTTTTCAGTGGGGGTATATTGGATATTTAGGTGTGGTTTTTTAAAATTTATGTGGGGGTTATTAAGATTTAAGGGGTGGTATATTTGTTTTTTTGGGGTGTGGGTTATATTTAAAGGGGGGGGTTAATGGGTTTAAATATTGGTGGTGGTTTTTTAAATTTAAGGGTGGTTATGTTAATGGTGGTAAAATTATAGTGTGGTTATTTTATAAGGGGGTGGTATGGGAAAAGTTGGTAGGGTTTACACCCAAAATTTTTCAGGTGGAATAATTTTAATCCGGTTTTATTAAAAAATTTTGGTGAGTTTAATAAAAAAATAAAGGTGTGGGAACCCCAAAAAAATTTTAAGTGTGGTAATAAATTTAGGTGTGGGTTTATAAAAATTTCAAGGGGTGGTTAATAAAATTTTAAGGTTTGTGTCGGGTTTGTAGTGGTGGGTGGGAGTGGTGGTTGTGTGGTGGTATTAGTGGTGGTAGTAGTGGTTGGGGGTAGTGGTTGGGAGCAGTGGTGGTTTGTAGTGGTAGTGTAGTGGTGGTTTGTAGTGGTGGGAGTAGTGGTGGTTGTGGTGTAAATGGTGATGTAGACCATCCCCAGGTGTTTGGGCCCCCATCAATCCCCAACCTTTCTAAACCTCACAGGGGTGGTCTACATCAATTTAAAAGAACCTACTACCAAACCCAAAATTTTGGTTTTACATCAATCAAGGAAAAATACTACCTTTAAGGTTTTGGGCTACAAACAAAACCAGACCCCACTACCAAACAAAGGTGTGGTTACATCAATCACACAACCTACACCATCACGGTGTGGTTTACATCAACCCACAACCTAATTCCATCAAAAGGTGTGGGGCTTTCATCAATCACACAACCAACTACCATCAAGGTGTGGTCTACTTTAATCCAAAAAACCTTTCTCCATCACAGGTGTGGTCTACATCAAAACACAAACCTACTAAATCAAGGGGGTGGTCTACTCAATCCACAAAACCCCACTCCATCACAGGGGTGGGGCACATCAAACACCCAAAACCCACTACCCTCACAGGGGTGGTTCTACATTTAGTCACACAAACTAGGGGGAAACACTGGTGTGGTCTACATCAATCACACAACCCTACTCCATTACGGGGTGAGCCACACAATCACACAACTATACCAAACACAGGGGGTAGTTACATCAAAAACCCAAAAACCTACTAAACCCCCACAGGTGTGGTCACATCAATTCCCACAAACCCACTACCCTCACAGGTTTGGTCTACATCAATCACACAACCCCATACCATTACATGTTTTTGGAACCCCATTTAATTTACACAACCTACTACCTTACAGGGGTTTGTCTAAAATCAATCACAAAACCTACTACCATCACTGGTGTGGTTTCCCCATCAAAACACAAAACCTTACTTCCATCACAGGTTTTGTTTTACTTTAATTTAACAACCTACTACCTCCCCAGGGTGGTCTACATCAAAACACACAACCCAATGCCATCAATGATGGGCCCGCCCTCAATCCCCCCACCTTTCTACCAGCCCTGGTGTGGTCCCCGTCAATCAACAAACAATTCCATCAAAGGTTTTGGGGCCCCAAAACAATCACACAACCTTCTTCCGGCACTGGTGTGCCACTTTAATCAAACAAAAATTCTACCAACAAGGGGGTGGGCCCATTTAAACCACAACCTACTACCAAACACTGGGGTAACCCCCATCAATCACACGAAATAATTTCGACAAAAGGTTTTGGTTTTCCCCTCAATCACACAAAGTAAAATTAACCCATCTTTTTTGTTTTACCCCACAAAAATCCACAACCCACTTTTGGATTCCCGGTCGTGGGGGTTTAATTCAATTACAAACCTGTTATAAAAGTGTGGAAACCCCCTAGGGGAAAAACCTTTCCAATTTTAAAAGGGTGGGGTTTTTTAATTCATTAAAACCAAATATAAAAATACTTGGGGTTTACCCATTGGGAAAAAAAATAATTTTCATAAAAGGTGTGGGTCCACAACAATAACCAAAAAAAATAAAACCAAAAAATTTTTTTGTGGTCCATAATAAAATTTTTTATTAAATGGTGTGGGGGCTTAATCACCCCCTCAACCCAAAACCTACACCCATTTTACTTTTTTTGGTTTTTGAAACCCAATATTTTTAAAACCCCCCTCTTCCATAATGGGTAGGGGGCCCCATCAATCACACAAACCTAGTACCTTTACTGGGTTTTTTGGTCCACAAAACAAAAACAAAACCTTGTACCACACTGGGTGGGGGTCCACATCAATCACCAAACCCACTACGATCACCGGTTTTTTGGGTCCACATCAATCACCAACCCCCAAATACCTTTATGGGTTTTTTTTTGGGTCCCCAAATCAAAAACCAAAATACTTCCATCAAGGGGGGAGGGGGCCCAATCAATCCCAACCACCCCCGATCAAAAGGGGGTTTTGGGTTTCCAACTTTTAAACACATTTAATCTAAAAAAACCTCACAGGTTTTGGGGGGCCCCCCAACAAAACCGAACCTAACCTTTTCCCTGTTGTTTGGGCCAAAAATCCAAACACACCAACCTTAAGTTTTTTTTTTTCCCCTTTTACTTTTTTTGGGTGGGGTTTCCCTATCAATCACACAAACCCCCTTTCCATTTACCCGGGGGGTAATGCATGTCAATCCACAACCTTTCTAACCCTCACAAAGGGGATTGGGTTCCCCAACCAAATTCCCAAATCACCACAAACCCAGTACCATCCCCAGGGGTTTTAAGGCCCTAAACAAAATTTTACAAAAAACCTAAAAAACCCAATTTTAAAAGGAAATTGGGGCCAAAATCAATCACAAGCCCCAATACCCTTTACAGGGGTTGGGGGGTCCATTTTTTTTTGAATTTACACAACCCCCCTTTTCCTCCCTTTTTTTTGGGCCCACTCAATCCCGCCCCTTTGAACAGGTGGTTGGGGGGGCAATTCAAATTAAAACCTACTAGGGTCCGGGTTAGTACTTTTTTTCCCAACCCCACCCTCATTGGTTTTATTAAAATTCAATTTTTACCCCGTCCCCAAATTTTTTCGATTCATTGTGTGGGTCCCTCAATCCCCAACCTAAAAACCTCAGGGTGTGGGGGACATAATTTTAAACGATTTACTACGAAAACCCCAGGTTGGGGGCCAACTTAGGTTAAACAAATTAATACGGGGGGAAAAAAAATTAAAAACAATTTAAGTACCAATTCACAGGTTGGGGGGGGAAAAATCAATAAACAAATTACTTAGGGTCCAAAGGGGGTGGGTTCCCACAAAAAAATTAAAAAACCTAGGTTTTTTCCCCTTCTATGGTTTTGGGGGGCCCTTTTTCCCCCAAAATCAACAAACCAAACTTCTAAAAACCCCATTGGGGGGGGGAATTTTAAAATTCAATAAAATATGGGGGGGGGGGGGGAAAACAGGTTGTTAGTTTCCACAAAAAAATAAGAATTTTTCTTAAAGGATCAAGGGGGGGGTCCGGGGGGAATTAAAAAAAAATTTTAAAACCAAAACAAAAAGTTGTTTAAGTAATTAAAGGGGGCCTTTTAATTAAAGGAAAAATTTTCAGGGGGTAGTTTAAATTAATTTTTAAAACCAAAATACCCAAAAAGGGTTGGGGGGGACCCACAAAAATTAAAAAACCTAGGGAATGTTACGGGGGGGAAAATTACTTAATACCAACCCCTATAAATCACAGTTGGGGGGGGGGGCCAAACTAATTAAATTTTTTTCAAGGTGGGGGGGGGTTTACTTTTAACAATTTTTAAAATTTTACCGGGGGTCTACATTTTTAAAACCTTAATTTTCCCGGTGGGGGGGGTCTTTTTAAATAAATAAAAAACCTAAAATACTACCAAAAACAGGGGTTGTTTAATAATTTTTAAATATTTCGGGTGGGGGGGGGTGGGCTACAAATCCAAATTTTTATTAATTGGTTGGGTTTGGGGGGGGTTAATAATTAAAAATATAAACCATTTAATGGGGGGGGGGTTTGGTTAATCCAAAATAAAAACCCTTTTTAAAAAATTAAAAAGTTTGTTGGTGGGGGGGTCCAATAAAAATTTAATTACTTTTGGGGGTGGTTTAATAATTAAAAATATACCCACGTGTTGGTCTAATCAACAAACCCCAACCTACCTATATTTTTTTGGGGTTTTTAAAAAATTTAAAATTAATACCATAATGGGTGGGGGTTAAATTTATTAAAAAATTCAATTTCCAAAGGGTGGTTAATTAAAAACAAAATGGTTTTTTTTACTTCCTGGCCGGTTACTTCACCCCAAATTTATTAAATTTAACAGGGGTTAAAAATCTAAAACCTAACTACCCCCAGGTTGGGGGGGTAATTAAATAAAAAACCTAACTACCCCAATCACCCCGGGGGGGCTACATAATACAAACCCCATAATTTGGGGGGGGGGGCTCAAGGGGGGAAAAATTATAATTAAAAGGGGGTTTAATAATCAAAAACCAAAAATTAAGGTTTTGTTTACATTTTTTTAAAAAATATTAAACACGGGTTGGTTTTAATAATTAAAATATAATAAAAAAGGGTGGGGGGGTTTAAAAATAAAAACTTTTAAAACCAGGGGGGGGGGGTTATTAATTTAAATAATAATCCAGGGGGGGGCTAAAAAAATCCAAATTTTTAATAAAAGGGGGTGGGGGGGGTACATTAATAAAAAATATATATCACTTTGGGGGTTGGGGCTTATTAAACCCAAAAATTACTAATTTAACCAGGGGGGTCTAATAATACACAATAATAATAAGGGGGCTAATTAATACAAACTATAATTAAAAGGGGGGGGGGTTAATAAAAAAAATTTTAATATACGGGTTGGTTAAACAATCAAAAAGATAATTACAGGGGGGTCAATATTACAAACCCCAAAAAAATAATTGGGAGGGGCCCAATTAATCACCAAAATTTTACCCCCCGGGTTGGGGGGTTTCTTTAATTTAAAACCAAATAATTCCCTTTTGGGGGTTCTTAAATCTCAACCAATAAAAAAAAACAGGGGGTTAATAATACACAATATAAGATGGGGTTTGGTTTTTCATCAAAAACACAACCCATACCCTCAAAGGTTTTGGTTAATCAAACAAACAACCTTTTTACCACCAACAGTGGGGGTTTTACATTTAATCCCAACCTTTTTCCATTTTGGTTTTTGGTCTACCTTTTAAAAACAAAAACCCTAACCCCTTCCCCCCCCCCTCCAACAGGGGGTCTTCAAAAATCACACAAACCTACTACATCACAGGGGTGGTCAATTTAAACACCAAACCCCTACTACCATTTAAGGTTTTGGTCCCAAATCCCAAAAAAAACAAACCCATTTCCCTCACAGGTGTGGGGGCTTCATCAATCACACAACCTACTTCCATTTAAAAGGGGTTTTTGGGGCTACATCAATCACACAAACCCCCCACTACCAAACACAGGTGTGGTTCTCATCAAAACAAAACAAAACCCAAATAAACCCTCACAGGTTTTGGTCTAATAATCCCCAAAAAACCCCACTACCATCACAGGTGTGGGGCTACACAATCAAACCAACCCCACTACCATCACAGGGGTTTTTGGTCACATCAATCACACAAAATACTAAACCCTCACAGGGGTGGTTCTACATCAAACACACAAATTAAAACTTTCCATCACAGGGTGGGTTTTACATCAATCCCCACAACCTACTTTCCCCTCACAGGTTTTTGGGCTACCCTCAAAAAAACAAACTTCTACCCTCACGGGGGGTTTTGGTTTTCTGGCTGGTACACCCGACCCGTAACCGGCGTCCCCGCCAAAAAAATAAATTTCCAAAGGGGGAATCGCCCAAAAACGGAGGGGAAAAAAAAGGAAATTTAAAATATTTTTTCCCTTTATCCAAAAAAAAAATTTGCAAATAATGCAAAAAATTTATGTCCACTATGTAAAATGTAAATTTAAAAGGGACGGTTTTTAAAAAGGTTTTTTTACACGATAAAGCAAATTAACTCCCCTTAACAAAAAGAGAAAGTTTTAAGCCTTTCGTAAATTTTTCCATTATCATTTTGATAATGTGAGAAATCCCCGAAAAAGCCGGGAATTTTCCCCATTTTTTCCAAATGGTTGTTTTGAACCTATGTTTCGGAAATAACAAAATTTTAAACAAGAGAGCAGTCAGAAGTGTGAGCGACCCGACCCCGAAAATTCGGTTTTTCCCCCGTTTTTTTATTGTAGATCCCAGCGACGGTTCAAAACAGGGGGAAATGGCACACTTCCTTTGGGGGACTGGCCCGGTTGAAAAATGGTTTCTGCCAAAAACGGGGAGGCCCCCCCTGCTATTTTCTTGGCGGCTGGTTTGCCTGGCCGGGAGGGCATTTGTGGGTGTGTGTGACGTGGGTATGTGTGACGTGGGTGTGTGTGACGTTGGTGTGTGTGACGTGGGTGTGTGTGACGTGTGTGTGTGTGACGTGTGTGTGTGTGACGTGTGTGTGTGTGACGTGGGTGTGTGTGACGTGTGTGACGTGGGTGTGTGTGACGTGTGTGACGTGGGTGCGTGACGTGGGTGTGTGTGACGTGGGTGTGTGTGTGACGTGGGTGTGTGTGACGTGGGTTGTGTGTGACGTGTGTGACGTAGGTGTGTGTGACGTGGGTGTGTGTGACGTGGGTATGTGTGACGTGGGTGTGTGTGACGTGGGTGTGTGTGACGTGGGTGTGACGTGGGTGTGTGTGACGTGAGTGTGTGTGACGTGGGTGTATGTGACGTGGGTGTGTGTGACGTGGGTGTGTGTGACGTGTGGTGTGTGACGTGTGTGTGTGTGACGTGGGTGTGTGTGACGTGGGTGTGTGTGACGTGTGTGACGTGGGTGTGTGTGACGTGGGTGTGTGTGACGTGGGTGTGTGTGGGGTGTGTGTGTGTGACGTGGGTGTGTGTGACGTGGGTGTGTGTGACGTGGGTGTGTGTGACGTGGGTGTGTGTGATGTGTGTGTGTGTGACGTGGGTGTGTGTGACGTGGGTGTGTGTGACGTGTGTGTGTGTGACGTGTGTGTGTGACGTGGGTGTGTGTGACGTGGGTGTGTGTGACGTGCGTGTGTGTGACGTGGGTGTGTGTGACGTGGGTGTGTGTGACGTGTGTGTGTGTGACGTGTGTGGTGTGACGTGGGTGTGTGTGACGTGTGTGACGTGGGTGTGTGTGACGTGGGTGTGTGTGACGTGGGTGTGTGTGACGTGGGTGTGTGTGACGTGGGTGTGTGTGACGTGGGTATGTGTGACGTGGGTGTGTGTGACGTGTTGTGTGTGTGTGACGTGTGTGTGTGTGACGTGTGTGTGTGTGACGTGGTTGTGTGTGACGTGGTGGGTGTGACGTGGGTGTGTGTGACGTGGGTGTGTGTGACGTGGGGTGTGTGTGACGTGTGTGTGTGTGACGTGGGTGTGTGTGACGTGGGTGTGTGTGACGTGGGTGTGTGTGACGTGGGTGTGTGTGACGTGGGTGTGTGTGACGTTGGTGTGTGTGACGTGGGTTGTGTGTGACGTGGGTGTGTGTGACGTGGGTGTGTGTGACGTGGGTGTGTGTGACGTGGTGTGTGTGACGTGGGTGTGTGTGACGTGTGTGTGTGTGTGGACGTGGGTGTGTGTGACGTGGGTGTGTGTGACGTGGGTGTGTGTGACGTGGGTGTGTGTGACGTGGGTGTATGTGACGTGTGTGTGTGTGTGACGTGGTGGTGTGTGGGCGTGGGTGCGTGTGACGTGGGTTTTGTGTGACGTGGGTGTGTGTGACGTGGGTGTGTGTGACGTGGGTGTGTGTGACGTGGGTGTGTGTGACGTGGGTGTATGTGACGTGGGTGTGTGTGACGTGGGTGTGTGTGACGTGGGTGTGTGTGACGTGGGTGTATGTGACGTGGGTGTGTGGGCGTGTGTGTGTGTGACGTGGGTGTGTGTGACGTGGGTGTGTGACGTGGGTGTGTGTGACGTGGGTGTGTGTGACGTGGGTGTATGTGACGTGTGTGTGTGTGTGTGACGTGGGTGTGTGTGACGTGTGTCGAATATAATATACTCTTAGCATGCCAGACATTGGTATTAATGTGATAACCATTTTCCTGGTGCCTAATAATCTTCGTTTCAGGATTGTTTCAGTGAATGACCTTCCTTGTTTCAGTGAATGACCTTCCTTGTTTCAGTGAATGACCTTCCTTGTTTCAGTGAATGTCCTTCCTTGTTTCAGTGAATGTCCTTCCTTGTTTCAGTGAATGACCTTCCTTGTTTCAGTGAATGACCTTCCTTGTTTAGTGAAGCCCCTTCCTTTTCAGTGAATGTCCTTCCTTTTTCAGTGAATGCCTTCCTTGTTTCAGTAAAAACCCTTCCCTTGTTTCAGTAAATGCCCTTTTCCTTGTTCATGAATGCCCTTCCTTGTTTCAGTAAAGGGGCCTTCCTTGTTTCAGTAAAGGGCCCTTCCTTTTTTTCAGTGAATGCCTTTCCCTTGTTTCGTAAATGACCTTCCTTTTTCAGTGGGCCTTCCTTGTACAGTGAATGCCCTTTCCTTGTTTCAGTGAATGCCCCTTCCCTTGTTTCAGTGAATGTCCTTCCTTTTTTCAGTGAAGCCTTCCTTTTTTCAGGAATGACCTTCCTTGTTTCAGTGAATGCCTTCCTTTTTCAGTGAATGCCCTTCCCTTGTTTCAGTGAAGGGCCTTTCCTTGTTTCAGTGAATCCTCCTTGTTTCACTAAAGACCTTCCTTGTTTCAGTGAATGCCCTTTCCCCTTGTTCGTGAATGACCTTCCTTGTTTCAGTAATGACTTTCCTTGTTTCAGTGAATGCCCTTCCTTTTTTCAGTGAATGACCTTCCTTGTTTCAGTGAATGACCTTCCTTTTTTTTCAGTAAATGACCTTCCTTGTTTCGGGAAAATGACCTCCTTGTTTCATGAAGACCTTTTTTTTCAGTAAAAGCCCTTCCCTTGTTTCGGAATGGCCCTTCCTTGTTTCGTGAATGCCCTTCCCCTTTTTTTTCAGTGAATGACCTTCCTTGTTTCAGGAATGCCCTTCCTTGTTTAGTGAATACCTTCCTTGTTTCTGTAAATGACCTTCCTTGTTTCGGAATGCCTTTCCCTTTTTTCAGTAAATGTCCTCCTTTTTTCAGTGAATGTCCTTTCTTGTTTAAAGTGAATGCCCTTCCTTGTTTTGTGAATGTCCTTTCCCTTTGTTTCAGTGAATGGCCTTCCTTTTTCATGAATGACCCCCCTTGTTTCAGTGAATTCCTTCCCCTTTTTTCAGTGAAGGGCCCTTCCTTTTTCAGTGAATACCTTCTTGTTTCAGGAATTCCTTCCTTTTTTCAGTAATGTCCTTCTTGTTTCATGAATGTCCTTCCTGTTCAGTGAATTCCTTCCTGTTTCAGTGAATGACCTTCCTTGTTTCGGGGATTCCTTCCTTGTTTCATAAATGTCCTTCCTTGTTTATGAATACCCTTTCCCTTGTTTCATGAATGACCTTCCTTGTTCGTGAATGCCCTTCCTTGTTTCAGTAATCCTTTTCCTTTGTTTCAGTGAAGACCTTCCTTGTTTCAGTGAATGTCCTTTCCTTTTTCAGTGAATGTCCTTCCTTGTTTCAGTGAAGCCTTCCTTTTTTTCAGTGAATGTCCTTCCTTGTTTCAGTAAATGCCCTTCCTTGTTTCAGTGAATGCCTTCCTTTTTTCAGTGAATGACCTTCCTTTTTCATAAAATGAACTTCCTTGTTTAAAGGAAATGGTTCCTTGTTTCAGTGAATACCTTCCTTTTTCAGTAAATGACCTTCCTTTTTCAGTGAAGGGCCCTTCCTTTTTTCAGTAATGACCTTCCTTTTTCAGTGAATTCCTTCCCTTGTTTCAGTGAATGCCCTTTCCCTTGTTTTCAGTGAATGCCCTTTTTTTTTCGTGAATGACCTTCCTTGTTTCAGTGAATGACCTTCCTTGTTTCAGTAATGCCTTCCTTGTTTCAGCGAATGCCCTTTTTTGTTTCAGTGAATGACCTTCCTTTTTTTCGTGAATGCCCTTCCTTGTTTCGGAATGCCTTCCTTGTTTCAGTGAATGACCTTCCTTTTTTCAGTGAATGGCCTTCCTTTTTTTTCAGTGAATCCCTTTCCTTGTTTAGTGAAATGCCCTTCCTTGCTCGGTAAATTTACCTTCCTTGTCTCAGTAAATGACCTTTCTTGTTCAGTGAATGACCTTCCTTTCTCAGTAAATGACCTTCCTTGTTTCGTAATGCCCTTCCTTGTTTCGTGAATGCCCTTCCTTGTTTCGGGAAATGACCTTCCTTATCTCAGTGAATGCCCTTTTTCACTGTCTCAGTGAATACCTTCCTTGTCTAGGAATGACCTTCCTTGTTTCAGTGAATGACCTTCCTGTCTCAGGAATGCCATCATGACGCAGAAAACGTAACAACGCAATTGTTATTCTCTCAGCCACGAACACTCATGGAACTTCATAAGTCTGTTTGCTGTATGTTTAATGCTCGCGAGTATTTTTCATGCCTTATCACATCATTAGTGAAACAAAAATAATGATTAAGTAATTGTCTGGAGGGATACGGGGGATCAAAATACAAAGAGTTATTCTGATATTTTCAGTTCTTTTACCAGCAAAATTGAGTTAGAGAACTGCACGCGTGCCTCCCTTCAGAACTGTTTTACAGCATCCTGGTGCAATCACGTGGGAATCATTTTTTGTGACAGCCCCTCTACGACCGAGTCCTGGGAGAAACACGGGCTGTGACTACCGATCAGCCCGGTCCTAGGGGAGCATGGGCTGTGACACCGATCACCCGATTCCCAGGGAGATAGGCTGTACACCCATCGACCCCCTCATTGGAGAGCAGGGCTGTGACTACCGACACCCCAGCCTAGGAGAGCATGGGGTGTGACTAACCCATCACACCGATACCAGGGGAGCATAGGGTTGACACCGATCAGCCAAGTCATTGGGAGAACGGGCTGTGACTACCCATAAATGAGTCCCGGGAGAGCACGGGCTGTGACTACCGATCAGACTATCCTGGGAGACATGGGGTGTGGCACCGACAGACGATCCTAGGAGAGCTCCGGCTTGACTACGATCGGAAAGGTATTAAAAGCCCGGGGTGTGAATACCATCAGTGGTCCCGGGGGGAGCACGGGGTGAGACTACTGATCAGACCGAGTCCGGGGAGCCGGGCTGTGGTAGATCAACCGATCCCCGGGGGAGCACGGGCTGGCTACCCCTCAGACCGATCCTGGGGGGGGCGGGGGGTGGACCGAAAAGATGAGTCCTAGGGGGCACGGGCTTGGCTACCCTAACTGAGTCCCGGGGGAGGAGGCTGTACACCGATCAACCGAGTCCTGGGATAAATCGGGCTGGACACGGCAACTGAGCCGGGGGACACGGGCTGGGCTACCGATCAAACCGATCCTGGAGAGCACGGGCTTGAAGACCGATCAGACTGGTCCCAGGAAGCTCGGGCGTGACTACCCACAGACCGAGTCCTAGGAGAGCTCCGGGTGTACTACCGATCGGACCGAGCATTGGAACCGGTGTTACACCGATCGACTGAGTCCGGGAAGCAGGGCTGGACTACGATCAGACCCCAGTCCTAGGGGGCTCCGGCTGTGAATACCATCGAATCGAGTCATTGGAGAGCACGGGCTGGACTACCCTCAGACTGAGTCCTGGGGGGCAGGGCTGAGACAAATCAGACCGAGTCCGGAGAGCACGGGCGGGACACCGATCAGACTGAGTCCTGGGGGGCTCGGGCTGTGAAACGAAACAACCCACCTAAAGGGCCGGGGTGTGACTACCGATCAGACCCAAACCTGGGGGAGCCGGGCTGTAAACCGTCAGACCGAGTCCTAGAGAAAATCGGGGGGACAAACCCACGACCCATTCCCCAAGAGAGCACGGGTGTGACACGATCAGACCGAGTCCTGGGGAAAACCGGCCCGTGACTACTCAGATGAATCCTTTGGAGAAGGGCTGTGATATCGATCAACCGGCCCTGGGGGCTCGGGCGTACTAAACCCACAACCGAGTGCTAGAAGCCGGGGGTGTGATACCGATCAGACCGAGTTTCTATAGAGCACGGGCTGTGACTACCGATCAACCCAGTCTGGGGGAGGACGACTGTGACACCGTCATACTGGTCCCGGGAGAGCCGGGCTGTGACTACGATCAACCGAGCCCAGGAAAGCCGGGCTGCGATTACCGACAGGCCAATCCGGGGGAGCACGGGCTGTGAAACCCATCAGCCCAGGCCTGGGGGACACGGGCTGTGACTACGGATCGACCGAGTCCTAGGAGGCTCGGGCTGTGACTACCCTCAAACCCAGTGCTAGGAAGCACGGGGTGTGACTACCCACAACCGAGTCCTGGGGAAGGCGGGCTGGACTACCCACATACGATCCTGGGAAGTCGGCTGTGACTATCGTCAGACCGAGCCCTAGGAGAGCTCGGGCTGCGATTACCGATAGGCCAAGTCCCGGGGGGGCCGGGGTGTGAAGACCGATCAGCCCAGCCCCGGGGGAGCACCGCTGGACTACCGTCAGGCCGAGTCAAAGGAAGCTGGCTGTGACTACCGATCAGACCGAGTCCCGGGAAAAGGGCGGCTGTGAACCCATCAGACAAGTCCTGGGAGAGCAGGCTGGACTACTGCAGATCGATCCTGCTAAGAGGGCGTGACTAACCCATCAGACCGAGTCCTAAGAAGTTCGGGCTGTGACTACCCATCAGACAGATCCTGGAAAAGCAAGGGGTGTGACAACGATCAACCGAGTCCTGGGGGGGAGCACGGGTGTATTAACGTCAGTTTATCCGGGGGGAGCACGGGTGTATTAAAAATTAGACGAGTCCGGGAAGCCGGGGTGGATTAACGATTGATATCCCCGGGAGAGAGGGGTGTGACTACTACAAACCAAGTCCGGGGAGCACGGGGTGGATAAAGACGGGGCCCACTCCTGGGGGAGCACGGGGTGTGATTAAGACAACTAGTCAGAGAGCACCCGGGTGTGGCTCCGATCAGACTGGTCCGGGGGAGACGGGCTGTGATTAACGATCAGACCGACTCCTGGGAGAGCAGGGCTGTGATTAACGATCAGACTAAGTCCTGGGGAGCAGGGGGGTTTAACGATCAGACTGAGTCTTGGGGGAAACAGGGGGTGTGATTAAAGATCAATGAGTTCTAAAGAGCACTGGCGCGAAAAAACTCAACCCATCCTGGGGGAAACACGGGGTGTGATTACGATCAACCGACTCCGGGGGAGCACGGGGTGTGTTAACATCAGACCGGTCCGGGGAGAGACGGGCTGTTTAACTATCAATTTATCTTGGGAGAGACGGCTGTGATTAACGATCGACCCCTCCTGGGGTAGCACGGGCGGATTAACGATCAGACTGAGTCCTGGTAGAGCACGGGTGTGATTTTCGTTCAGACTGACCGGGAAACACGGGCTGTGATTAACGATCCGACTGAGTCCTTGAGAGCACGGGCGGATTTAAAGATCAACTGATCCTGGGGGAGCACGGCGTGATTAACGATCAACTAAGTCCTGGTAACACGGGCTGTGATTAAAGTTTAGACTGAGTCCCGGTGAGCAGGGGTGTGATTTCGATCAACTACGTCCTGGGAGAGCACGGGCTGTGTTTAAAGATCAGACTGAGTCCTGGAAGCACGGGCTGTGATTAACGATCAGACTAAGTTGGAAGCACGGGCTGTGATTTTAAAGATCAGACTACGTCCTGGGGGAGCACGGGCTGTGATTAACGTTTTAGACTGATCCCGGGAGAGCACGGGGTGTGATTAACATCAGACAAGTCCTGAAGCACGGGCTGTGATTAACGTCAACTGAGCCTGGTAGGCAGGGCTTGATTTAACCAGACTGAGTCCTGGGAGAGCACGGGCTGTATTAAAAGATCAGACTAAGTCCTGGAAGCACGGGCTGTGATTAAAGATAGCTAAGTCCTGGGAGAGCACGGCTGT
>NW_026505702.1:45000-59324 GCF_026875155.1 Cherax quadricarinatus
GTGTGTGAGTGGTGTGTGTGTGTGTGTGTGGTGTGTGTGTGTGTGTGTGTGTGTGTGTGTGGTGTGTGTGTGTGTGTGTGTGTGATGGTGTGTGTGAGTGTGTGTATGTATGTGTTGTGTGTGTTGTCTATACTCACCTAGTTGTACTCACCTAGTTGAGGTTGCGGGGGTCGAGTCCGAGCTCCTGGCCCCGCCTCTTCACTGATCGCTACTAGGTCACTCTCCCTGAGCCGTGAGCTTTATCATACCTCTGCTTAAAGCTATGTATGGATCCTGCCTCCACTACATCGCTTCCCAAACTATTTCCACTTACTGACTACTCTGTGGCTGAAGAAATACTTCCTAACATCCCTGTGGTTCATCTGTGTCTTCAGCTTCCAACTGTGTCCCCTTGTTACTGTGTCCAATCTCTGGAACATCCTGTCTTTGTCCACCTTGTCAATTCCTCTCAGTATTTTGTATGTCGTTATCATGTCCCCCCTATCTCTCCTGTCCTCCAGTGTCGTCAGGTTGATTTCCTTAACCTCTCCTCGTAGGACATACCTCTTAGCTCTGGGACTAGTCTTGTTGCAAACCTTTGCACTTTCTCTAGTTTCTTCACGTGCTTGGCTAGGTGTGGGTTCCAAACTGGTGCCGCATACTCCAATATGGGCCTAACATACACGGTGTACAGGGTCCTGAATGATTCCTTATTAAGATGTCGGAATGCTGTTCTGAGGTTTGCAAGGCGCCCATATGCTGCAGCACTTATTTGGTTGATGTGCGCTTCAGGAGATGTGCCTGGTGTTATACTCACCCCAAGATCTTTTTCCTTGAGTGAGGTTTGTAGTCTCTGACCCCCTAGACTGTACTCCGTCTGCGGCCTTCTTTGCCCTTCCCCAATCTTCATGACTTTGCACTGGTGGGATTGAACTCCAGGAGCCAATTGCTGGACCAGGTCTGCAGCCTGTCCAGATCCCTTTGTAGTTCTGCCTGGTCTTCGGTCGAGTGTATTCTTCTCATCAACTTCACGTCATCTGCAAACAGGGACACCTCAGAGTCTATTCCTTCCGTCATGTCGTTCACAAATACCAGAAACAGCACTGGTCCTAGGACTGACCCCTGCGGGACCCCGCTGGTCACAGGTGCCCACTCTGACACCTCGCCACGTACCATGACTCGCTGCTGTCTTCCTGACAAGTATTCCCTGATCCATTGTAGTGCCTTCCCTGTTATCCCTGCTTGGTCCTCCAGTTTTTGCACCAATCTCTTGTGTGGAACTGTGTCAAACGCCTTCTTGCAGTCCAAGAAATGCAATCCACCCACCCCTCTCTCTCTTGTCTTACTGCTGTCACCATGTCATAGAACTCCAGTAGGTTTGTGACACAGGATTTCCCGTCCCTGAAACCATGTTGGCTGCTGTTGATGAGATCATTCCTTTCTAGGTGTTCCACCACTCTTCTCCTGATAATCTTCTCCATAATTTTGCATACTATACATGTCAGTGACACTGGTCTGTAGTTTAATGCTTCATGTCTGTCTCCTTTTTTAAAGATTGGGACTACATTTGCTGTCTTCCATGCCTCAGGCAATCTCCCTGTTTCGATAGATGTATTGAATATTGTTGTTAGGGGTACACATAGCGCCTCTGCTCCCTCTCTCAATACCCATGGGGAGATGTTATCTGGCCCCATTGCCTTTGAGGTATCTAGCTCACTCAGAAGCCTCTTCACTTCTTCCTCGGTTGTGTGCACTGTGTCCAGCACTTGGTGGTGTGCCCCACCTCTCCGTCTTTCTGGAGTCCCTTCTGTCTCCTCTGTGAACACTTCTATTGAATCTCTTGTTGAGTTCTTCACATACTTCACGGTCATTTCTTGTTGTCTCTCCTCCTTCCTTCCTTAGCCTGATTACCTGGTCCTTGACTGTTGTTTTCCTCCTGATGTGGCTGTACAAAAAGTTTACGGGTCAGATTTGGCTTTCGCTGCATATCATTTTCATATTGTCTTTGGGCCTCCCTTCTTATCTGTGCATATTCGTTTCTGGCTCTACGACTGTTCTCCTTATTCTCCTGGGTCCTTTGCCTTCTATATTTCTTCCATTCCCTAGCACACTTGGTTTTTGCCTCCCTGCACCTTTGGGTAAACCATGGGCTCATCCTGGCTTTTTCATTAATCCTGTTACCCTTGGGTACAAACCTCTCCTCAGCCTCCTTGCATTTTGTTGCTACATATTCCATCATCTCATTAACTGGCTTCCCTGCCATTTCTCTGTCCCACTGAACCCCGTTCAGGTAGTTCCTCATTCCTGTGTAGTCCCCTTTCTTGTAGTTTGGCTTCATTCGTCTGGCCTTCCTGCTTCTCCCTCCACTTGTAGCTCTACTGTGTATTCGAAGCTTAAAACCACATGGTCACTGGCCCCAAGGGGTCTTTCATATGTGATGTCCTCGATATCTGCACTACTGAAGGTGAATACTAAGTCCAGCCTTGCTGGTTCATCCTCTCCTCTCTCTCTTGTAGTGTCCCTTACGTGTTGGTACATGAAGTTCTCCAGTACCACCTCCATCATCTTAGCCCTCCATGTATCTTGGCCCCCATGTGGGTCCAAGTTCTCCCAATCGATCTCCTTGTGGTTAAAGTCACCATGATCAGGAGCTTTGCCCTGCATGCATGAGTTCTTCTGGCCACTCTAGCCACTGTGTCAACCATCGCTCTATTGCTCTCGTCGTACTCTTGCCTTGGCCTCCTGCTGTTCTGTGGTGGGTTATACATCACTGCTATTACCACCTTGGGACCTCCAGAGTGAAGTGTTCCCACTATGTAATCACTTTCTTCTCCGCTATCTCCTCTCTCCAGCTCATCAAAATTCCAGCGATTTTTGATCAGCAACGCCACTCCTCCACCCCCCTGTTCCCTCTGTCTTTCCTCAGGATTTGGTATCCCGTTGGAAAGATGGCATCTGTTATCATACCTGTAAGCTTGGTTTCTGTGAGAGCTATGATGTCCAGTGATGCTTCTTTGACTCTTTCATGCCACTCCTCCCACTTATTTGTTATTCCATCAGCGTTTGTGTACCATACCTTCAGTTTCCTTTCCAACACTGTGGTTTGGGGGCCTGTGAGGGTGGGAGACCTGGTGGCGTACTGTGGGATTCTATAGCTCGGTGTTGGGTGGGGCTGTGGGTATGGATTGTAGTGTGTGTTGGGATGGTGTGATAGGTTGTATGGTTCTGAGAGTAGTTGTGTGTGTGCTTGCCCTTGCTGTTTTGTCCTGCTCTGACTGACCTCTGCTGGTTCCCTCCTTGTCTCTTTTCCTAGCTCCTTTCGCTTTTTTGTCTCTCCCTCAGCTGCTGTCGTTCTGTTTTGTTCTGTCTCTGTCTAGGAACACCCTCTTGTACTCTTCCGAGTATTTCAATCGTGGTTTCTCTTGGAGGATCCTGTTCCGCACTGTTTCCGTCCTGAGAATCAGCTTGATTGGTCGGTTTCTCCCCTTCGAGTACCCCCCTATTCTCTGAAAATTTACAATCTCGTCCATCTCTTCACCTATTTCCGTGATGATTTTCTCAATCTCCTTTCTTTCTTCCTGCTGCCTTTCAGTGTGTGTCCTTTCCTCTCTCTCCTGAAGCCCATGGATAAACACTGATTTTGCCCTTTCTTCCTCCCATTGCCTCACCCACTGTGACTCTGGATCCTGCCTGTATGTGGTCAGTTTCTCCCTTGATTTTTCCAGTGGCTCTTGATAGCCTTGTTGTGCGTCAGCATTCGACCTATCACCCTCTCCATCTGCAACCAGCTGATCTTCCCTTTCACTCCTTGGTCCTCCTTGCAGATTGATGTGACCTTAGCATAATTCATAATTCCTTCCTTCCTGTTCGGCCTCGCAGCTTCATATGCTGTGTCTTCTCTGGTCACTTCTCTGGCCCCTGTAACTCGCTTCAGCCTATTTATCTCAACTTCTAGGACCCTTATCTTGGCTACTGCAGTTTCGACTTGTGCCTCCCAATTCTTTGTCTCCTTCTCCAACCTCCTTTCCAATTTCACAGAGAGCTCTTTCTCCATTTTTTCAGAAAGCTCTCCTAATTTTCTCTCCCACTCTTGTTCCATCCTTTTCCACTGCTCCTCCATCCACTCCTCCCTACCAGAACCATTCTCATCTGATCCTTGGTTCCTGCGAGTCCCCACTGTGTGTGTGTGTGTGTGTGTTGTGTGTGTGTGTGTGTGTGTGTGTACTCACCTATTTGTACTCACCTATTTGTGGTTGCAGGGGTCGAGTCACAGCTCCTGGCCCCGCCTCTTCGCTGATTGCTACTAGGTCCTCTCTCTCCCTGCCCCATGAGCTCTATCATACCTCGCCTTAAAACTATGTATGGTTCCTGCCTCCACCACATCACTTTCTAGGCTATTCCATGGCCTGACTACTCTATGACTGAAGAAATACTTCCTAACATCCCTTTGATTCATCTGAGTCTTCAACTTCCAATTGTGACCTCTTGTGTCTGTGTCCCACTCTGGAACATCCCGTCTTTGTCCCCTCGTCTATTCCGCGCAGTATTTTATATGTCGTTATCATGTCTCCCCTGACCCTCCTGGCCTCCAGTGTCGTCAGGCCGATTTCCCTCAACCTTTCTTCATAGGACAATCCCCGTAGCTCTGGGACTAGTCTTGTTGCAAACCTTTGCACTTTCTCTAATTTCTTGACGTGCTTGACTAGGTGTGGATTCCAAACTGGTGCTGCATACTCCAGTATGGGCCTGACGTAGATGTGTACAGAGTCTTAAACGAATCCTTACTGAGGTATCGGAACGCTATCCGTAGGTTTGCCAGGCGCCCGTATGCTGCAGCAGTTATCTGATTGATGTGCGCCTCAGGAGATATGCTCGTGTTATACTCACCCCCAGACTTTTTCCTTTAGTGAGGTTTGCAGTCTTTGGCCATCTAAACTATATTGTGTCTGCGGTCTTCTTTGCCCTTCCCCAATCTTCATGACTTTGCATTTGGCAGGGTTAAATTCAAGGAGCCAGTTGCTGGACCAGGCTTGTAGCCTGTCCAGATCTCTTTGTAGTCCTGCCTGATCCTCGTCCGATTCGATTCTTCTCATTAACTTCACATCGTCTGCAAACAAGGACACTTCTGAGTCTATCCCTTCCGTTATGTCGTTCACGTATACCAAGAACAGCACAGGTCCTAGGACTGACCCCTGTGGAACCCCGCTTGTCACAGGCGCCCACTCTGACACCTCGTCGCGTACCATGACTCGTTGTTTCCTCCCTGTCAGATATTCTCTGATCCATTGCAGTGCCTTTCCTGTTATGTGTTATGTGTTATGTGTGTGTGTGAGTGTGTGTGTGTGGTGTGTGTGTGTGTGTGTGTGTGGTGTGTGTGTGTGTCTTGTTGTACTCATTTTTGTGTGTTGTTGGGGGTCGAGTCCTAGTGTGGCCTGCTTTGGGTGTGCTACTAGTGTGTTGTTGTCGTGTGTGTCCATGGTTTATCAGAATAGATAAAACTGTGTTATGTGTTCGTGCTTTCAAATCTCATTTTCTATAATCCACTGCTTACAACTCTATTTACTGGTGAGAATTTTCCTCACTCTCTGACTCATTTGTTCTTGAACTTCCAATTGTAGACCTCATTTTTTCTTGTTTCCCCTCCTACAGTGAACTCCTGTAGCCTTGTCCTCTGTGCTATTCCAGTCAGTATTTTAGAGTGTTATCATTCCCCCTGTATCTGTCGACTACAGTTAGTAGGCCGATTTCCCTTAACATGTTTTCTATAGACATTACACTATAGCTCTGGGAACTAACCTAGGTTGCAAACCTTTGTATATTTCTCAGTTTTCTTGACTGCTTTCATAACAGTGTTGGGTTAAACAGGGTGATGCTGCTATACTCCAGTATGGGCCTGACAACCACGGTGTACAAATGTGTTCTTCATTGAATCTCTTAACCCAATGGTGACGGAATGTTTCTCAAGGGTTTTCCAGGCGCCCTATGGATGCATGGGGAGTCTAACATATGATTTTTTTTTCACCAGCTCAGTGTTTTCTCACCTCGCAAGACTCTTTTCTTTCATCATTGGGTGGTTTCGTGTCATGTGGGGTAGAGATTACAGAGAAAATGGGTGTGTGTGTGTGTGTGTTGTGAGTACTGGAAAGTTGTGTATGGTTTTTTCATAATCTGTTCTGTTCGTATAATTTGGTCAGCAAGGTAAATCTATCGCTCGTTAAATTTCCTCAACACATCAGGGATATCATTTGTCACTGGTAATAATTCTGTATATTTTTACACTAGCGAGTCCAACATTTTTTTCCTCTGATTTTAGCACAAGAGACGTGACATTACATGTTGACTAATGGCTCCTCTTTAGTCCTTGCCTGCTTGTGAACATCATCTCCTGCTAGTTCAGTCATGTGTGTGAGAAGGTGTTATACTACCCCAAGCTGGTGATGTCGAGACTACAGATTAGTGGTGATGTCTCTACTACACAGTGGTGGTGATGTCTATACTACACAGTGGTGATGATGTCTATACTACGCAGTGGTAGTGATAAGCTGAGTGTGTAACTAGGCTTCGCAATCACTCCTAGGTTGTCTATATAATGACTCGATACAGTTATTCATTTCGTCCTGCATTGGTCGACCAACAGGTGTTGAGGTTGGTAAGTCAGGCGTGAATTGCTGCTAGCAACCAAGATGGTATCAACACTGCTGCTGCCACCAGATCGATACATCCCACAAGTCGTGTTTGAACTTCATTTGCCCACCAGTCCGTCAGATTTTAGCAGTCCCTCACAGTGGTATTTCTGACGGGAATATTTCGTGCAAGTATTACAGGGCCTCTCTCTGGATGCATGGGGTCAACATATGCATTTTTTTTCTCACCAGCTCAGTGTTTTCTCATTGGAAGACCTCGGTCGGGTTTTTGCATGGTTCATCATTGGCGTACGGCTTCAGTTTATGCACCCCATACCCTTGGGGTAGTCAAACGATTACAGAGGTACATAATGGGTCCGGGGACTAGGTTGCACAGTTTTGATAACTGGACAAGTTACAGTAGTAATGAATTTTTTACATGTTTATATCTGGTTACAATCGTAATGAGTGATGTATGAGTTTGGTTACACACACCAAAAAAGTGGTAACGCGTTATTTACAGCGAACACAGTCAGGGTACTTTCACCAAAATGATTTGAAATGTACCACTGTGGATAAAATATTTTGATATTTTTTGAACATTTCTGAGCGATTTGTCTCTGAATTCATTAATTTTATCACATCCCAGCACATAATGACGCAAGGTGTGACAATTGTCTGTCTGACAAAGTTCACATTTAGTTCAGTTTCTCAACTCTACATAATATGGTTGTGGTGATCCCCAAGAGATTAAAAATAAAAATAATATTAAATTTTAAAAAAATGAAAAATAAAAAAATAATTAATAAAATTTAAAAAATAATAATAATAATAAAAAAATAATAATTATAATAATAAATAAAATAATAATAATAATAAAAATAATAATATAGTAATAATAATAATATAATAATAATAATAATAAAAATAATAATAATAATGTAATAATAATAATAAAAAATAAAAATAATAATAATAATAATAATAATAATGATAATAATATTATAATAATAATAATAAATAATAATAATATAGTAATAATAATAATAGAATAATAATAATAATAATGATAATAATAATAATAATAATAATAATAATAATGTAATAATAATAATAATAAATAATAATAATAAAAATAATAATAATAATAATAATAATAATAAAATAATAATAATAATATATTTCTACCAGTACGTGTACAAGGCACACAGTCCTGGCTGACATCAGTACTACTTGGTTATACAAAGCCACGTAGGACAATTTTGTCTCCAGGATGCGACCCGTATCAGTCGACTAACACCCAGGTACCGATTTTACTGATAAGTGAACACGTCCTAATGTTTACACCCGTACCGGGGATCGATTCCCGGACCTCAGTGTGTGAGCTGAGTGCGCCAGCACTCAATCTACAGTATGGTTGACGAGAGGAATATATTTGATTTCATGAGAATTTCTTTTCCATTATTTGCACCGGAAACATGTTGCATGAAGCTTGATCAGTTGCAGTTGAAGCTTCAGATCTGTTGAGACTCCTTGCTGAATGCCGAGGGACTTCTGAGTTAAACACAAATGGCTGCTTTGTGTACTGGAGCAGCAACGTTACCATTTGCTTCAAATACTGTTGCTGGAAGATCTGATGTTGAAGATCCAGTGTATGGGACGACTGGTATCATTTTATGAGTGATCAGTTTATTATCTTTCTTTCCCCATCATCACTTGATGCGATGCCCAGCAAGTGTAACTAGTGTTTGCTCAACATTGTTCTTGCTCTCCTACCATGGAATTTTTCCTTTCCCTCCTAAAAACGTTTCTGTATTTGTGTTTCAGCTTATCTGCTGACCCTGTTTTAAATTTTTTTTGGGGTTTTGGGGATGGAGGTATTCAATTTTTAAAAAACTCTCCTCTTTAGGGCCCCAATGATAATTAAGCAAACTTTTTTCCGTCAGTTTAAAAAAAAAAAACAAGCTAAAAGACCCTTTCAAATACGAACCGTCGGGGATCCAAAAACACTGTCAACCTCTATTCAAATTAAAAAAAATAAAGACCTTTTTGCCCACGACTTGACATCCTGTAAACAAAAAGTGACCTACCAAACCCTTACTTAATGTTGTTGTTCCCTTTGGGTTTCTAGAACTAACGAAGAAGTGGATTTAAGTTTACCTTTGTGTGTGTGTGTGTTGTTTGTGTGTGTGTTGTGGGGTTGTGTGGGGTTTGTGTGTGTGTGTGTTTTGGGGGGTGTGTGTTTTGGGGGTGTGTGGTGTGTGTGTTTTTTGGGGTGTGTGTGGGGTTTTTGTGTGTGTTTTTTTTTTTTGGGGGGGGGGGGGTGGGGTGTGGTGTGTGTGTGTGTGTGTTGTGTATGTGGTTTTGTGGTTGTGTGTGGTGTGTGTGTGTGTTGTGGGTTGTGGGTGTGTGTGGTGGTGTGTGTGTGTGTGTTTTGTGTTTTGTGTTGTGTTGTGGGTGTTTTGTGTGTTGTGTGTGTGGTGTGTGTGTGTGGGTGTGTGTGTGTGTGTGTGTGTGTGGTGTGTGTGTTGTGTGGGTGTGTGTGTGGTTTTGGGGTGTGTGTGTGTGTGGTGTGTGTGTGGTGTGTGTGTGTTGTGGTTTTGTGTGTGGTGTGTGTGTGGGGTTTTGGAGTGTTTTGGTGTGAGTGTGTGTTTGTTGTTGGTGTGTGTGTGTGTGTGTTTTGTGTAAGGTTTTGTGAGTTTGTGTGGTGTGTGTGTGGGGTGTGTGTGGTGTGTGTGTGTGGGGTTTGTGTGTGTGTGGTGTGTGGTGTGTGTGTGTGTGTGGGTTTTGTGGGGTGTGTGTGGGGGTGTTTTGTGTGTGTGTGTGTGTGTGTGGGGTGGTGTGTGTGTGTGTGTGTGTGTGTGTGGTGGGGTGTGTGTGGGGTGGTTTTGTGTGTGTGGTGTGTGTGGTGGTTGTGTGTTGGTGTTGGGGTGTGTGTGTGTGTGGGGTGTGTGTGTGTGTGTGTGTGTGTTTTGTAGGGGTGTTTTTGTGTTTTGTGTGTGTTGTGTGTGTGTGTGTGTGTGAGTGTGTGTGGGTGGTGTGTGTTGTGTGTGTGTGGTGTTTTGTGTGTGTGTGTGTGTGTGTGTGTGTGGGGTTTTTGTGTTGTTTTGTGTGTTGTGTGTGTTGTGTGTGTGTGGGTGGTTGGTGTTTAGGGTTGTGTGGTGTGTGTGTGTATACCCCCCTAGTTGTACCCCACCTGGGCTGGGTTGCGGGGGTCGATTTCCCGGGAGCCCGGGCCCCCGCCCCTTTCATGATCGCTACTGGGTTTCCACTTCCCTGGGGCCGTGAGTTTTTATCATACCTCTGCTTAAAGCTTTATGGACCCTTTCCCTTTCCACTACATCTTTTTCCCAAACTATTCCACTTACTAATACTTTTGTGGCTAAAGGGAAAATACTTCCAAAACATCCCTGTGGTTCATCTGGGGTCTTCAGTTTCCAACTTTTGGTCCCCTTGAAAATGTGCCCAAATTCTCTGGAACACCCCTGTCTTTGTCCCCCTTGTCAATTCCTTCAGTTTTTTGGGTATGTCGTTATCATGCCCCCCCTACCCTCCCCTGTCCCCCGTGTGTCGGGTTGTTTTTCCTTAACCTCTCCTCGTAGGACATACCTTTTAAAGTTTCGGGGGCCCTATTCTTGTTGAAAACCTTTGCATTTTTCCTCTAGTTTTTTTCACGTGCTTGGCTAGGTGGGGGTTTCCCCAAAAACTGGTGCGGATACCCAAATTTTGGGCCTAACTACACGGTGAAAGGGGTTTCCTTTGGAATGTTTTCCTTTTTAAAGATGTCGGAATGCTGTTCTGGGTTTGCAAGGCCCCCATATGCTGCAGCCCCTTTTTTGGTTGATGTGCGCTTCAGGAGATTTTTGCTGGTGTTATACTCACCCAAAAATTTTTTTCCCTTTGGGAGTGGGGTTTTGTTGTCTCTGCCCCCCCTAGATTTGTACTCCTTTCTGGGGCCCCTTTCTTTCCCCTTCCCCCCAATTTCATGACTTTGCATTTGGTGGGATTGAACTCCAGGAGCCAATTGCTGGACCGGGGTTCTGCCGGGCCTTTTCCAGACCCCTTTGTATTTTCGGGCCTGGTCTTGGGGTCGAGTGTTTTTCTCATCAATTTTACGTCATTGCAAACAGGGACACCTCAGAGTCTTTTCCCTTCCGTTTTGTCGTTCAAAAATACCAGAAACAGCACGGGGCCCTAGGACTGACCCCTGGGGGCCCCCGCGGGTCAAGGTCCCCACTCGACACCTCCCCAGGGTACCATGACTCGCTGCTGTTTTCCCTAAACAAGTTTTTCCCTGATCCATTGAAATTCCCTTTTCCCTGTTATCCCTTTTTTGGTCCCCCATTTTTTTCCCCAAACCCTCTTGTGGGGAAAACTTTTGTAAAAAGCCTTTTTGCAGCCCAAAAAATTTGGGGCAACCCCACCCACCCCTCTCTCTTGTTTTAACTGCTGCCCCCAAGTCATAAAAACCCCTTTAAGGTTTTGTGACACGGGATTTCCCGTCCCTAAAACCTTGTTGGTTTTGCGTTGTGAGATCTTTCCCTTTTCTAGGTGTTCCACCACTTTCTCCGATAATCTTCTCCATAATTTTGCATAAATAATTTTCAGGGGAATGGTCTGTAGTTTAATGCTTCATGTCGTCTCCCTTTTTTTAAAAATTGGGAAATTTCATTTGCTTTTCTTCCCCTGCCCCAGGCAATCTCCCTTTTTCGATTTGATGTATTGGGTATTTTGTTAGGGGTACACATAGCGCCTTGCTCCCTCTCTCAAAAATTTCCCCGGGGGTGTTATTGGCCCCAAATTTCCTTTGAGGAAACTAGCCACTCAGAAGCCCTCTTCACTTCCCTTCCCCCGGGTTTTTTTGTGCACTGTGTCCAGCACTTTGGGGGTGTTTCCCCACCTCTCCCTCTTTTGGAGTCCCTTCGGGTTTCCCCTGTGAACACTTCTTTGAATCTTTTTGTTAGTTCTTTTCCCTACTTCACGGGTCATTTCTTGTTTTCTCTCCCCCTTTCCCTTCCCTTTAAACCTGAAATTTCCCGGTCCTTGCTGTTGTTTTCCTCCTGTTTTTTCCCGTAAAACAGTTTGGGTCAGATTTGGCTTTCGCGCTATATCCCTTTTCCTTTTTTTCTTTGGGCCCCCCCTTCTTATCTGTGCTATTCGTTTCTGGCTCTTCGACTGTTCTCTTATTTTCCTGGGCCTTTTTCCTTCAAATTTCTTCCCTTCCCTGCACACTTGGTTTTTGCCCCCCCCTGGGACCTTTGGGTAAACCCTGGGTATCCCGGCTTTTTCATTAATCCTGTTACCCCTTGGGGACAAACCTCTCCCCAGCCTCCTTGCATTTTGTTGCCCATATTCCATCATCTCATTAACTGGGTTTTCCCCGCCAAATTTTTCTGTCCCACTGAACCCCCCTTCAGGGAGTTCCTCATTCCCGTGTAGTCCCCTTTTTTTGTATTTGGCTTCATTTTGTCCCGGCCCCTTTCCCGCTTTTCCCCCCACTTGTAGCTCTACTGTGTATTCGAAGTTTTAAAAACCCCATGGTCACGGCCCCCAAAGGGGGCTTTCATTGGGGATGTCCGAAAATTGACTCTGGGAAAGGGGAATACTTTAAATCAAACCTTTTCTGGTTCATCCTTCCTCTCTCTTTGGTGTCCCTTACGTGTTGGTACATGAAATTCTCCAGTACCACCTCCATCATCTTTGCCCTCCTTTTATCTTGGCCCCCCATGTGGGGGCCAAGTTCCCCCCAATCGATCTCCTTGTGGTTAAAGTCAACCTTTATCAGGAGCTTTGCCCTGCTGCATGAGTTCTTCTGGCCACTTAGGGCCAAATGTGTCAACCATCGCTCTATTGCTTTTGTCGTACTCTTGCCTTGGCCTCCTGCTGTTTGTGGGGGGTTTTTTCATCACTGCAAATTTCCACCTTGGGACCTTTCCCGGTGGAAGTGTTCCCACTATGTAAAACACTTTCTTCTCCGCTTCCCTTTTCTTCCCGCTCATCAAAATTCCAGCGATTTTTGAAACAAACAACGCCCCCCTCCCCACCCCCCTGTTCCCTCTGTCTTTCCCCAGGAAATTTGGGGATCCCCTTGGGGAAAAATGGAAACTGTTTAAACCCGTAAGCTTGGTTTCTGGAGAGCTTGATGTCCAGTGATGCTTCTTTGACTCTTTTTATGCCAATCCTCCCCCTTAAATTTTTTATTCCATCAGGTTTTTTGTACCATACCCTTTAGTTTCCTTTCCAAAAACTGTGGTTGGGGGGGGGCCCGTGAGGGTGGGGACCCCGGGGCGTTTCTGTGGGATTTTAAGCTCGGTGTTGGGTGGGGGGTGTGGGTATGGATTGTAGTGTGGGGTTGGGATGGTGGTGGGTTTGGTTGTATGGTTCTTTTAGGAAATTGTGTGTGGGGCTTGCCCTTTTGTTTTTCCTGCCCCTGACTGACCCCTGCTGGTTCCCCCCTTTTCTTTTTTAGGTCCTTTTTTGCTTTTTTTTTTCCTTTTCCCCCAGCTGCTGTCGTTCTGATTTTGTTCTGTCTCTGTCTAGGAAAACCCTCTTGTACTTTTTGGTATTTCCCAAAGTTTTGGTTTTTTCTTGGAGGTCCCGTTCTGCCCTGTTTCCGTCCCGAGAATCAGCTTGATTGGGGCGGTTTCTCCCCTTCGAGTACCCCCCCCATTCTCTGGAAAAAAATTTCAAAAAATCGTCCATTTTCTTCACTATTTCCGTGTTTATTTTCTCAATCTCCTTTCTTTCTTTCCCGCTGCCCTTTTTGGTGTGTCCTTTCCTCTCTCTCCTGAAAAACCCCGGAAAAAACACTGATTTTTTCCCTTTTTTTCCCCCCATTGCCTCACCCCACTTTTGACTCTGGGTCCTGCCTGTATGTGGTCAGTTTCTCCCTTGATTTTTCCCGTTTGGGTCTTGATAGCCTTTTTGTGGGGTCAGGGATTCGAACCCCCATCACCCTCTCCCTCTGCACCAGTGATTTTTTCCCCTTTTACTCCTTGGTCCTCCTTGGGGAGATTTTATGTGACCTTAGCATAATTCATTTAAATTTCCCTTTCCTTTTCCCGTTCGGCCCCCGCAGCTTTTATATGCTGTGTCTTTTTGGGCACCCTTTTCTGGCCCCTGTAACTCGCCCTTTAGCCTTTTTTATCTCAATTCTAGGACCCTTTTTCTTGGCTACTGCAGTTTCGACTTGTTTCCTCCCAATTTTTGTCTCCTTCCAACCTCCTTTCCAATTTTTACCCGAGAGCTTCCTTTTTCCATTTTTTTAGAAAGCTCTCCTAATTTTCTCTCCCACTCTTTTTCCTTTCCTTTTTCCCCTGCTCCTCCATCCAAAATCCTCCCTACCAGAACATTCTCATTTTTGATCCTTGGTTCCTGGAGGGCCCCCCTGTGGTGTGTGTGTTGTGTGTGTGTGTGTGTGTGTGGTACTCACCTATTTGTACTCACCATTTGTGGGGTTTCAGGGGTTTGGTCAAGCTCCTGGCCCCCCCTCTTCGCTGATTGCCCAAATAGGTCCCCTCTCCCCTGCCCCTGGGGCTCTATATACCCCGCCTTTTAAAACTATGTATGGGTTCCCGGCCTCCAACCCCACACTTTCTAGGGTATTCCATGGCCCCGATACTCTATGAATGAAGGAAAAAACTTTCCAACAAACCCTTTGATTTTATCGATTTTTCAATTCCAAATTTTGACCTCTTGGGGTCTGTGTCCCCCTCTTGGGAA
>NW_026505703.1:0-10000 GCF_026875155.1 Cherax quadricarinatus
TTTTAAAAATTTGGTTTTTGCAAGTCCCTTTTTTTTCCCCAAAAATAAATTTTCGTAAAAAGTGAGATATGTATTGGTTTAGGTTTGGGGGTTTAGGTTGGGTTAGGTTAGGTTGGGTTTTAGGTTAGGTTAGGTTAGGTTTAGTTGGTAATTTTTGTTAGGAAACAGACAAGTTTTCGAAACGCGGACTTAGTCAGGTACCGCCACTGGATTTTTTTGGTAAATCTACGGAGGCCTTCCGTGGCTTACCCCTCCACTCTTTTAAAAATTGGGGTAGACTGAGATAAAAGAAAAAGGGCCACTGTTAAAACATAAAAACATTAGAAAGGGGGAACACGCAGGGGGATTTTTGGCCCAACTGGGCAGTCCTTTAAAAATTCATTCCACTAACAAACTTTAACCAACCCAATTTTCAATGCCACCCATAAAAAGCTCTGATTGAAGTCCCACTCAAACCCAAACCCCCTCCCACTCATGTACTTACCAACCTAAATTGAAACTCCCCAAAAGCCCAAAGCCCAAAAACCAACTAGGTAGACTTTTTCCACTCATAAACTACCCTATTCCCCAAAACCCAAATATTTTTCCGATGTTCTTTCTAAATCTAAACTTATCTAATTTAAATCCATTACTGGGGGTTCTCTCTTGAGAGACACCTCAAGACCAATTAATACCCCTTTATTAAACCTATTTTCCACTTATACACTTCGATCAGGTCCCCCTCTTCTTCTCTACAAGTGAATGAACTTAAAGTCTTCAATCTTTCTTCATAAGGAAGATTTCTAATCTAGTTTAATTTTGTCATCCTACGCGAATGTTTTTTTAACGAATTTATTCCATTTTGTAATATGGGCCCAAAAATGACTGCAAATCTAGTGAGGCCCTTTTAAGATTATATAGCTCATATGACCCTGACTTCTGTTCTTACACTTCTTGAATAAATCCCAGTAATCTATTTGCCTTATTAAACGTACGCTTAGGCATTGCTGTCTTGGTTTAAGGTTACTGCTTACCATAACCCCCAATCCTTTCGCAATCTGTATGGCTAAGTTCTACATTATTTAACTTATAAGTGCTAGGGTTATGGACACCCCGAGCTTCAGAACCTGCATTTACTACATTGAACTGCATCTGCCAACTTTTCTGACCATGAATAGAGTTTGTTTAAATCCTCCTGAAGTTCCATAACATCTACGTTTGAATCAATTATCCTACCTATCTTTGTGTCATCGCCGAATTTGCTCATATCACTAGTAATTCCCTCATCAAGATCATTGTTTATTATTATAAACAACAACGGGCCCAAGACTAAACCCTGTGGAACGCCACTTTTTTACAGACCCCACTCGGATTTAACCCCATTTATGGACACTCCCCTGCTGCCTGTCAGTGAGCCAGGGACCCCAATCCCGAGAGCACTTTTCCCCCAATGCCATGAGCTGCCACTTTCTTTAACAGTCTATGGTGGGGAAACTCTACCCAAAAGCCTTACTAAAATCTAAGTAAGATAATATCAAATTCTTTATCGTGGTCAACAGCCTCAAAAGCTTTACTGAAGAAATTAATAAATTAGTTAGACAAGACCGGCCTCTTTTGGATCCATGCTGAGAAATCATTAATCAACTAAGCTTATCGAGATGGCTTCCTATAATCTCAGCATAATTGGGACTCTAGTAGTTTGCCTACAATTGAGGTCAGGCTTATTGGGCGGTAATTTGACGGTAACGACTTGTCCCCTGTTTTAAAATAGGAATTCCCATTAGCCATCTTCCACATATCAGACACTAACACCGTTTGAAGAAAATAAATTAAAAATATTATTTTAATGGTTCACAGAGTTCCATTTTGCATTCCTTAAGAACCCTTGAAAAAACCTCATCAGGCCCCGGCGATTTAAATTTGCTTCATCTGTCTATCTGCTTCACAACCATTTCACTAGTGACTGTGATGTTACATAATTTACTTCTTCTAGCCCACTATAAAAATTAATTACTGAATTTGTTAGTGTCTTCCTGTGTAAAAACGAGAGAAAATAATTATTAAAAATCGAGCACATTTCATTCTCTTTGTCAGTAAGGGCCCATAGTTTTTTAAGGGACCTATCTTATCTCTAACTTTTTTTTCTATAGACCCGGAAAAAAATTTTTGGGTTTTGTTTTAGATCCCCACAACTTTAATTCATAGTCCCTTTTACTTTTTTATCCCCCTTTTTTTGTCCTTTTTAAGTCAAAATACTGATTCAAAATGACCCCTCACCCCCTTTTTTATACCCTAAAATTTCCCTTTTATGCCCCATAATATTTGAGCCTATTATTCATCCATTTTGGGGCATTTTTATTTTTATCTAATTTCTTTATATGGGATAAAGTTCTTTTAGGGGCATGAAAGTGTTCGAAAACTGTCAAAAGATAGCTCACTCGTTACCCCATCAACAGTATAAAAGTTCTTTAAGCCCATCGAATCTGCAAACAAATCTGGGGCTGTTATGAGTTTTTCCTACTATCGTACTTTCCCTTTAATGCTAAAAGTAATTGATTTGTGTCCTAGCACCCCAGTTCCTTTTTAAACTTCTAAATTTTAAAAAGGGGTTCATTGTTTGCCAAACAAGTCAACAGGTTTTTTTCCCCTTGTGGGTTTCTGTCACAAACTGTTTCAAAAAACAATCCTGAACTAATTCAAAGAAGCGGGGGGATTCTAAATTTCCCTTCAAGAAATTCAATAAATTTGACTACAGTTAAAGTCCCCAGAATTACTACATTTTCGTCCCTTTGGGGGCCTTCAAAATTTTCTCCATATAGTTCCCTTGGTCCCTATCTAAGTTTGGGGACGGTATATCACCCTAAAACATTTTCATCCCCTCTAAAAATTCCCCATCCAAACAGACCTGTATTTGTTAACTCAGATTTAATACCCGTTTTTAGCAACATTTAAAGCGATCTGGGACATACAATGCACCCCACCCCCCTTTCCCGATACTTCTATCTACTTGAACAATTTAAAACCCTGAAATGCATTCCGCAGGGATGTCCCGACTTTTGAATTAACCCCCGTCCAGTTAACAAATACATCAATGTTACCTGCACAGCAACTAATCTCAACTCGCCATCTTATTCCTAGCACACGGGAATTACAAAAAACATTAAAAACTCTCCTTTCTCTTTTCCCTTTCCCGCTCTTTTTTGTTTTTTTACTAAACCATTAAATGTCCTTATCACCCAAATCCCGGCTTTTCAATATCTACCTCGTTTGCTTTTTATTGAATATTAAAATTTTAGGGGAACTAAACCTAATATTACTACAAGGGACTTCACTGTTTTCCTGCCAAAACCCAAACCCCTAACATTCCAGTTTTAAAGTCCAATGCTCCCCCCCCTGCAGTTGCCAGTGCTACCACCCCAGACCTAATAAGTGAAAACCCCCTCCCTGGCATACATGCATTTCTGCCATAGAAGAGGTCCCATTGTCAAAAATGTTACCCCGGGGGGGGGGGGGGGGGGGGGGGTTTTTCCTTTTAGTTTTGTCCAGCCCAGCAATTTAAAAAATTGCCCTGGCAACCATTCATTTCCAACTCGTCTCCTTGCAAAAACCACATAACAGGGTTCCCACCCTTACTCCCCAATTATTTCTATTGCTGACCTATACCCGCTAATCAGGGGCTTCACCCCCTACGTCTGCCAAAATCGTTTCCTCCCACTGGACGATAATAGGATTTCTCCCATTACCTCTCATGTGTCTCCAACGGGTTCAATATCCTCCACCCAGCCCCCGGAAAGCAAAATCTCTGCTCCCCTCCTCCCCTTCAAACAGAACCTCTATCCATATCCAACTTGGCTATCCCCACAACAACAATGTTCTTACCTTCCTTGGGGCGTTTGTCGTGATGTTCCCATAGTGACTCACATCGTAGGGTAACTGAGAATGTATTAAAAAGTTTTCCACAACATTTTTCCAGGCAGCCCCTTTCTTCTTCATCGTTTCTACCTTCCACGCTTTTTGATCGCAACTTCGTTCCCCTGTCCAGCCCCTGACCATTTCCCTTTTTGACCTGAGGGCTCAAAAAAAAGGACTATTACAAAACTTCTTTTTTCCTCGGTCAGTCGCCCAATCCCACCTTGCCATCCTCAATTCTTCTTTAAGCTTTGGTAAAGTTGCTCGATGGGGGCAACTTCTTTAATTCGAGAGACGCGCAAACGTCTTCAGAAGCTAAGTACACGTAACACTGACTAAGTACACGTCAACATGACTAAGTACAAAAGTCAACACTGACAAGTAAAAGTCAAAACGAATGGGTTTTTAGAATACCCAAATATTGAGGGAAAAGGGCACAAATGCAACTAATGTGACCTTTTATTGTGCAACGTTTCGCTCTTAAGGACTTAGTTAAACCGGCTTAACGAAGCTTCTGGGGGAAACGAAATGTTACTTAGATCATTAGGTGGTTTTTTAAAACCCTATTAATATTTTCCATTGAATAAATGGTCTGTTTTTCTGATAGAGAATTTTGATGCCTGCGGGCGATGTTGACCAAGGAAGGGGTTTTTCCCCCCTTTTTTCATCGAATCCGAGGGCCCCATGCCCTCAAAGGGAATTAACCCCATGGGTTTAAAGCTTTCCCCTTTATAAAAATAAAAGGAAGTGACCATTATTCTTTTGGGCGAACGTCTACCGAGTCTACCTGGAGTCACCCGGGGTCTACCGGAGTCTACCTGAGCTACCGAGTCACCTGAAGTCCACCTGGGTCTACCGGGGTCTACTGGAGTCTACCTGAAATCACCTGGATCACCCCAGAGTCTCCTGAGTCCCCCCCCCCCCCCCCCCCTGGGGGTCTGCCTAAGTCTACCTGGAGTCTACCTGGGCTACCTGGGGTCTACCTGGTCAAAACCCGAACTACCTGGAGTCTACCTAGCTACCTGAGTCTACCTGGGGTCTACCGAAATCTACCCGATCTACCTGGGGTCTACCTGGATCTACCTGAATCACCTGGAGTCTACCTGGGGCTACCGAAGTCTACCTGGATCTACCTGGGGTCTACCCGGGGTCTACCTGGATCTACCCGAAGTCTACCCGGAGTCTACCTGGAGTCTACCTGAAGTCCCAAACCCGGGGTCTACCTGGGGTCTAAACCCGGAGTCTACCTGGAGTCTACCTGAGTCCACCTGAAGTCTACCTGAAGTCTACCTGAAGTCTCCCTGAAGTCTACCGGGAGTCTACCTGGAGTCTACCGGGAAAGTCTACCTGAAGTCTACCTGGAGTCTACCTGGAGTCTACCTGGAGTCTACCTGGAGTCTACCTGGAGTCTACCTAAAAGTCTACCTGAAGTCTCCCCGGGAGTCTACCGGGAGTCACCTGGAGTCTACCTGGAGTCTACCTGGAGTCTACCTGGAGTCTAACTGAAGTCAAACCTGGAGTCAAACCTGAAGTCTACCTGGAGTCTACCTGGAGTCTACCTGGAGTCTACCGAAGTCAACCTGGAGTCTACCTGGAGTCTACCTGGAGCCTACCTGGAGTCTACCTGAAGTCTACCTGGAGTCTACCTGGAGTCTACCTGGAGCCTACCTGGAGTCTACCTGAAGTCTACCTGGAGTCTACCTGGAGTCTACCTGGAGTCTACCTGGAGTCTACCTGGAGTCTACCTGGAGTCTACCTGGAGTCTACCTGGAGTCTACCTGAAGTCTACCTGAAGTCTACCTGAAGTCTACCTGGAGTCTACCTGGAGCCCTCCCTGGAGTCTACCTGGATCCTACCGGGAGCCTACCGGAGTCTACCGAAGTCTACCTGGAGTCTACCTGAGTCACCTGAGTCTACCTGAGTCTACCGGGAGTCTACCTGGAGTCTACCTGGAGTCTACCTGGAGCCCTACCTGGAGCCCTACCGAAGTCTACCTGAAGTCTACCTGAAGTCTACCTGGAGTCTACCTGGAGTCTACCTGGAGTCTACCTGGAGCCTACCTGGAGTCTACCTGAAGTCTACCTGGAGTCTACCTGGAGTCTACCTGGAGTCTACCTGGAGTCTACCTGGAGTCTACCTGGAGTCTACCTGGAGTCTACCTGAAGTCTACCTGAAGTCAAACCTGGAGTCTAGCTGGAGTCTAGCTGGAGTCTACCTGGATCTACCTGGAGTCTACCTGGATTTCTACCTGGAGTCTACCTGGAGTCTACCTGGAGTCTACCTGACGTCTACCTGGAGTCTACCTGAAGTCTACCTGAAGTCTACCTGAAGTCTACCTGAAGTCTACCTGGAGTCAACGCCCCCACGGCCCGGCCTTTGACTAGGCCTCCCCTTTTCTTGAGTATAGACTGGATTCTGCGAAATAACTGGAGAATCCATCTTCTGATCGGCTTTAAACTTTTAGTACTGATGAGTTTTCCTCCAAAGAAACTTCCTCTTGATTCTGTGTTCTTCTAAACTGTCAATTTTGTTAATTAAATTATTTTCTGTGAAATAACTGGATAATAATCTCTCATGATCAGAAATAAGTCAGTGTGTTCGATTTTATTGTGTAATTCCAGTTAAGTCAATATGTTTTTTTATGTAGCTATAACACTGTTTTCTCTCAAAACACTACATGAAGTTATGTGTTAAGTTCCTGGACTTTAAATAACACTTACTCATTGGTCAGTCTTACTTAGAGAGAATTTTGTGTTGTTTTAAAGGGCCCTATGGATGTCCTAACGGGGTTTATCTGCAAAAAACCCTGGGAAAACTGAAAACACTGTTTTTCATGAAAACATTTCTGAGTGTTTCTTCTGATAGCTTCAACCCAACAACTCAGATAACTTGATAACGCAGCTTCTGAGCGGCTTCACACTTAATGTGCTTGTGTAGTTTAGGATTATGGTGTTTCTGTGATAACAAGAGTAAACCTCTTCAGTTTACCGGTGAAGGTGCTCTGTTTTAGGCTGAATTAGAGATGGGATGAGAATGTCCTGATGTACCAGTTCTTACTGAATAAATTAGAATTTTAATGCCTATTGATACTCGTGAATGCTTCTAATTCGCTTAGAGTTGTCATCGCTAATATTACCTGCTTACAGACTTATGCCTCACTCTACACTCTTGCGTATCTCGCACTGAGCCTCACAGGACTCTTTTCTCGGAATTTAAAAAGGTCATCTAAGCTTGTACGGGTAGATACGACAAGATCGGGTATTTATTTGTTGACGTTTCGCCATCCTGTGGCTTCAAAACAAGGACATAATGGAAGAAGTAGAACTAATTTACAAATGTTGAGGTTAACGCTCTCGCTTCACACGTTTAGGGCCTGGGGTTTGATTCCCAGCCAGAGTAGAAACATTGACGTGTTTCTTTCCACCTGTTGTCTATGTTCCCCATCAGTAAAATGGGTACCTGGGGGTTAGTCGACTGGTGTGGGTCGCATCCTGGACACTACCTAAGGAGGCCTGGTCACAGACGGCCGCGGGGCGTTTACCCCCGGAAATCTCTCCAATAAACCCAGATAATCAGTCCCTCAGTCTTGCAGTTGGTGAAGATACAGTAGCCTTCAAGACTACCCTCTCTTCACTTCTCACATTAAAATCTTTGGGTACTTTGGGTAACATTGATAAGGACGATATTTTTTTGTGGGTTGGGTTTGTCAAGGACCCGGCAAGTTTTGGACCAGTAAGATAAAGATAAGATAAGATTTTTGTTCGGGTTTTTAACCCCGGAGGTTTAGCCACCCAGGATAACCCAAGAAAGTCGTGCGTCATTGAGGACCCGTCTAACTTATTCCATTGGGGTCCTTAATCCCTTTTCCCCCAGATGCGACCCACCCAGTCGACTAACACCCAGGTACCTATTTGCTGCTAGGTGAACAGGACAACAGGTGTAAGGAAACGTGTCGAAATGTTTCTACCCGCCGGGAATCGAACCCGGGCCCTCCGTGTGTGAAGCGGGAGCTTTAGCCACCAGGCCACCGGGCCACACCCAGACCACCGGGCCACACCCAGACCACCGGGCCACACCCAGACCACCGGGCCACACCCAGACCACCGGGCCACACTGCAGTGTTCCTCCTTGTCACCCAGCGACAGAAATACATCTAGTTTCATCCGTTGACCACAGTAATACTCACAATACTCCAGGTATACTCCAGGTATACTCTAGGTATACTCCAGGTATTATATATACAGTCCATGACATTTATTAGGGCTGAAAAGTCAATCGTGGCAAACATTTCCTTTGATAAATGCCAAACTACCTTTTAAATGTCTTTTCCAAAATCTTGGGGTTTATTACCATAACATTTTTCCGTTTAGAAAATTATTAGACATTAATAAATTCTGTGGATATGTTCGTCTGAACTTTAACAACAAATAATCTTTAAATAATGATCTGAAAAATTGAACAATATCGATAAATTATATTTATATACACAATAATAATAATAAAAATAATAATAATATTAATAATAATAATAAATAATAAATAATAATAATAATAATAATAATAATAAAATAATAAAATATAATAATAATAATAATAATAATAATAATAATATTGATAATGGGGGAAAATGATGATGTAAAGAGAGTAGTAAGGGAGAAAAAGTTAGCTATGAAGTTTTTTACAAATTTAGAAGTGATGCAAGGAGGGAAGAGTATATGGAGAAAAAGAGAGAGGTTAAGAGAGTGGTGAAGCAATGTAAAAAGAGAGCAAATGAGAGAGTGGGTGAGATGTTATCAACAAATTTTGTTGAAAATAGAAAAAGTTTTGGAGTGAGATTAACAAGTTAAGAAAGCCTAGGAACAAATGGATTTGTCAGTTAAAAATAGGAGAGGAGATATTAAATGGAGAGTTAGAGGTATTGGGAGAATGGAAGGAATATTTTGAGGAATTGTTAAATGTTGATGAAGATAGGGAAGCTGTGATTTCGTGTATAGGGCAAGGAGGAATAACATCTTGTAGGAGTGAGGAAGAGCCAGTTGTGAGTGTGGGGAAGTTCGTGAGGCAGTAGTAAAATGAAAGGGGGTAAGGCAGCCGGATTGATGGGATAAGGATAGAAATGTTAAAAGCAGGTGGGGATATAGTTTTGGAGTGGTTGGTGCAATTATTTAATAAATGTATGGAAGAGGGTAAGGTACCTAGGGATTGGCAGAGAGCATGTATAGTTCCTTTGTATAAAGGCAAAGGGGATAAAAGAGAGTGCAAAAATTATAGGGGATAAGTCTGCTGATGTATACCTGGTAAAGTGTATGGTAGAGTTATTATTGAAAGAATTAAGAGTAAGACTGAGAATAGGATAGCAGATGAACAAGGAGGCTTTAGGAAAGGTAGGGGGTGTGTGGACCAGGTGTTTACAGTGAAACATATAGGTGAACAGTATTTAGATAAGGCAAAAGAGGTCTTTGTGGCATTTAATGGATTTGGAAAAGGCGTATGACAGGGTGGATAGGGATGCAATGTGGCAGATGTTGCAGGTGTATGGTATAGGAGGTAGGTTACTGAAAGCAGTGAAGAGTTTTTACGAGGATAGTGAAGCTCAAGTTAGAATACATAGGAAAGAGGGAAATTATTTCCCAGTAAAAGTAGGGCCCAGACAAGGAGTGTGATGTCACCGTGGTTGTTTAATATATTTAAAGATGGGGTTGTAAGAGAAGTAAATGCGAGGGTCTTGACAAGAGGCGTGGAGTTAAAAGATTCTGAAGAGAAGTTGCAGAGATTGGTGGATGAATTTGGTAGGGTGTGCAAAAGAAGAAAATTAAAAGTGAAACGGGAAAGAGTAAGGTTATGAGGATAACAAAAATTTTAAAGGTGATGAAAGTTTGGATATCAGATTGGAGGGAGAGAGTATGGAGGAGGTGAATGTATTCAGATATTTAGGAGTGGACGTGCCCAGCGGATGGATCTATGAAGGATGAGTGAATCATAGAATTGATGAGGGGAAAAGGGAGTGGTGCACTTAGGAGTCTGTGGAGACAAAGAACTTTGTCCTTGGGGGCAAAGAGGGGGAATGTATGAGAGTATAGTTTTTCCAACACTCTTTTATGGGTGTGAAGCA
>NW_026505703.1:12500-32930 GCF_026875155.1 Cherax quadricarinatus
TGTGTTCTGTTTAGGTTGGGAAAGGGGAAAATTTGAGAGAGGGTTTAATCTGAGTTTTGGGGTTCTATTATTGGTAGGGACACTAAAAAAAGGATTTTTGTATGGTATAAATTTTGAGTTTTGAATTTGGTGGAGTGGCTGGGTGGAGTGGAATTTTTTATCATTCTGACTCGCCTTTTTTTGGGGTTAATTAGTTTATTGCGATAAATTAAAACATTGTGCAACTCTTGGTATCTTTACTGAGGAAACTTTCGCCACTCGGGCTTCATCATCCATACAAGGGAAACGTGAGGAACAGGAAAAAATGAGCAATCAGTCCCTCAACCTTAGTCGAGTGGTCAGTCCCTATAAATCTTCATTAAAATTGATGGCTGACCCACGCCCAAAGTTTGGGGGACTAAAACCTCATTCTCCCCCTTTTTCTTCATTTTTTCCTTTTTGGTATGGACTGATAAACCACTGTGTGGCGAAAGTTTCCTCAAAAAAAGATACCCAAATTGCACATGTTCAATTTAAAAAACGTGTCGTTCTCTAACTTACTACAATCATGATTTATGGGTGTTGAGCCCCATGCCAAATTCCAAGTGAGTGGGGGTAAATGATTGAGTAATAAGGCCAGGAGGGCGCTGTGGAAAAAGTACCGTTCTTCGATAAACCTACGATCTTTGGAGATATTTTTAAAATTTTGTTGATATGTTTTTTAAAATTTTGAGTCTTTTTCAAGGGGGATTCCTAAAAAATTTTTCCGTCTCTGATTTTTGTGATAGGTGACCCCGTTTATCATTATATTAAGAGGAACATCTGAGCTCTGTTACCAAAACGAAGAAGTGGGTTTTTGTCAATATTTGAGTTTAAGTTTGTTATCCTCATCCAGGTAAAAATTTTCGTAATTCTTATTTTTCATATTGGTACGTGACGGGCTCTGGTGAAGAAACGATGTAGTGTCATCTGCAAATAGTGGGGTTTGAGTAATTGCGAACATTTGGGAGGTCATTTTGTAAGGAGAAAAGAAGAGGCCAAGGACACTTCCCCCTTTGGGGCACCAACGTAATTGGTTGTGTGGAAGAGTTTGCTCCATTTGGTAACATATTGGGGTTCTGTTTTTTTGAGGAAAAGTTTTGGTAGTTGAGGGGTGCCCCTTTTTACCTAGTGTGACAAGTCAAATTATCAAAACTTTTCGTAAGCAATGAGATCCCCCTGGGACTTTTTTTTCTCGATGCAGAAATATTTTTTTCTAGCATTGTATAATCATCATTCGTTTTTTATTAGGCCTGAACCCCAAAATGACAGGGTTGATTGTTTTGGGAGATAGGGAGGAATAGTACGCTTATGAAAAATTTTTCATATATTTTAGAGAGAAGGTGAAGTTGGATATTTGGGCCCATAGTTATTCAACTCGTTTGGGGGCCCCTTTTTTAATCGGGGTGACCCTCGCTATTTTGAAACGTGGGGAAGGTAAAGATTCAAGGATTTGTTTAAAGAGTGTTGCAAGATTGGGAAATCTTTTTAAGTTTTTTTTTATATAAAGGTTGGGAAAGGTATTTAAATTTCTGCCTTTTTCTTTAGGGTTGATAATAAAGGGACTTCTGTTGGTTACAGAACTAGGAAGTGTGCTCAGGTAGGTGCCCGTGTTGGGCGGGGCTAGGAACAGTGTGTTCGGGTAGGGGCCAGTGTTGGGCGAGCTAGGGAAAGTTGTTCGGTAGGTGCCATGTTGGTCGGGGCAGGAAAAAGGGTTCGGGTAGGGGCCAGGGTTTGGGCGGAGCAGGAAAATGTGTTCGGTAGGTGCCCCGGTTTTGGCGAGCTAGGAACAGTGGTTCGGGGAGGTCCAGTGTTGGTCGAGCAGGAACAGTTGTGCTCGGGTAGGTGCCAGTGTTGGTCGAGCTAGAACAGTGTGTTCGGGTATGTGCCGGTGTTGGTCGGAGTCTAGGAACAGTGTGTTCGGTAGGATGCCGGTGTTGGCCGGAGCTAGGACAGTGTGTTCGGGTAGGTGCCGGTGTTGGTCGGAGCCTAGAACAGTGTGGTTCGGTCGGTGCCCAGTGTTGTCCGGAGCTAGGAACAGTGTGTTTTCGGGTAGGGCCAGGTTGGCCGGAGCAGGAACATGTGTTCGGGTAGGTGCCGTGTTGCCGAGCTAGCGAATCAGTGGTTGTTCGGGTAAGGTGCCAGTGTTATGGTCGGAAGACAAAAGGAACAGTGCGTGATTCGGGTAGGTGCCGGTAGTTGGTCGACGCTTAGGAACAAGGTGTTCGGGTAGGAGGTCCGGTGTTCGTCGGAGCAAGGCGAACAATGTGTTCGGGTAGTGCCGGTGTTGGTCGGAGCTAGGAACAGTGTGTTCGGGTAGTGCCGTGTTGTCGGAGCTAGGAAACATGTGTTCGGTAGTGGCCAGTGTTAGGTCGGAGCTAGGAACAGTGTGTCTTCCGGTAGGTAGGCCGTGTTGAGACGGAGCTAGAACAGTGTGATCGGGTAGGTGCAGTGTTGGTCGGAAGCTAGGTACAGTGTGTTCGGGTTACGTGCCATGTTGGTCGGACTAGGAAACAGTGGTGGTTCGGTAGGTGCCAGTGTTGGTCGGTAAGCTATGGAACAGTGGTTCGGTAGAGGTGTCCAGATGTTGTTCGAGCTAAGGAACCGTGTGTTCGGGTAGGTGCCAGTGTTGGTCGGAGCTAGGTACAGTGTGGTTCGGGTACGTGCCAGGTGTTGGTCGGAGCTAGAACAGTGTGTTCGTAGCCAGTGTTATGTCGAAGCTAGGAAGCATGTGTTCGGGTAGGTGCCCAGTTTGGTCGGAGCTAGGAACAGTGTGTTAGGTAGTGCCGGTGTTTGGTCGGAACTAGGAACAGGTGTGTACGGGTAGGGTGCCGGTGTTGGTCCTGAGCTAGGAACATGTGTTCGGGAAGGTGCCAGTGTTGGTCAGGAGCTAGGAACAGTGTGATTCGGGTAGGTGCCAGTGTTGTCGAGCTAGGAACAGTGTGTTCGGGTAGGTGCCAGTGTTGGTCCGGACTAGGAACAGTGTGTTCGTGTAGGTGCCAGTCGTTGTTCGGTGCTAGGAACATTGTTTTCAGGTAGTGCCAGTGTTGGTCGGAGCTAGGAACAGTGTGTTTCGGTTGGTGCCAGTGTTGGTCGGAGCTAGGTAACAGTGTGTTCGGTAGGTGCCAGTGCTTGGTCGGAGCTAGTGAACAGTGTGGTCGGGTAGGTGCCGGTGTTGGTTCTGGCTAGGAAACAGTGTGATCGGAGAAGGGTGCCAGTGTTTGGTCGGGTACAGGAGGAAGCTCAGTGTGTTTGCGGGTAGGGTGCGCGGTGTTGTCGGAGCTAGGAACATGTGTTGCGGGTAGTGGTTCCAGTGTTTGTTCGGGGAGCTAGAACAGGGTTGGTTTCGGGGGGAGGTGCCTTGTTGGGTCGAAGATTAGGAAACAGTGTGTTCGGGTAGGGTCAGGTGTTGTACAGTGATAGGATATGTGTCGAGGGAGGGGAGGTGTGGGTCGGAGATAGGGAACATGTTGTTCGGTAGGTGAAATGTGTTGGTGAGGAGATTGGTTTAATGGTGGTAGAGGAGGTGACTGGGGAGTACGAATTGACAGTGTTGCGGGAAGGGGCCATGTGGTCTCGGACGAGGATCAGTGTGTTCGGGTAGGTGCCGGTGTTGGGTCGGGATAGGAACAGTGTGTTTCGGGTAGGCCAGTGTGGTCGAATTAGGAACATGGGTTCGGGGAGGTGCCGGTGTTGGTCGGAGCCTAGAAAACAGTGTGTTTTCGGTAGTGCCAGTGTTGTCGAGCAAGGAACAGTGTGTCTCGGTAGGTGCCAGTGTTGTCGGTAGCTACTCATGTGGTTTCCGGTAGTGGTGCCAGTGTTGGTCTGAAGCTAGGAACAGTGTGTTCGGGTAGGTGCCAGAGTGGTCCGGAGACATACAGGAACAGCGTGCCTCGGGTAGGTGCCAGTGTTGGTCGAGCTAGGAACAGTGTGACTCGGGTAGGTGACCAGTGGTTGGTCGGAGCTAAAACAGTGTGTTCGGGTAGTGCCTATGTTTGGTCGGAGCTAGGAAACATGTGTTCGGGTAGTTTGCCAGATGGGGGAGCGTGTTCATAGGTGGGTGTTTTGAGCTTGGGATTTTACCATTAGAGGTTTTTTCCTATGGTGGAGAAGAAAACATGCTCTGTTTGCTGTTTCAGTGGTAGGGAGTTGGAGGTTCATCCGAGGTTTTGTTAGAGTGTGATTGTTCTGATTTCCTGATATCTTTTTTTGTTCCTAGATGGATTCAGATGGGTTTTCCAGCCCTTTTTATATCACCTTTTATAGGCTGACAATATAATCTGCTTCCTCTATAATACAAAATTTACTCTATTATTGCCCTGCATTCTATCAGGCTGAGTTAGAATTGACGATAACGATTTCTGTATTGGGTCCTACAGTTATGTGACTCATTCCATGAACTGATTTTCGTGATAGGTGTTTAGTAATTAAGGATATGAAATGCTGGTTAGTTAGTCCAGGGACTGTATCAGTTCCTTAGCTTCATCTGTTCTTAGTTTTATTTCTAGGGCAGACGCTGTTTTATAGATGGTATTGGGTTCCCCTTTTATAGACAATAATTAATACAATCCATCCTCCCATTAACTGTATAGCATTTCTACTCAGTTACCATCCATTGTTTTAGCTTAACATTGCTGATTCTGAGTTCTATTAAGGCAGTCTTCAGATGGAAGTCTGAAAGATGACTTTAGTAGTGGCCTTCTCGGGTAATTTGGCTATAAATTAGATTAGAGAAAAAGTAGGGTAGTGGCTGGGTATTATCTATGAATTATGCTGAGTTCTTTCTCAAACGGATATGGTGTTGGTCAGATTAGTGGGTCAAGGTAGGGGAAACACTATTCTCTGTAACTCTTGTAGTTTTGATTTACTGTTTGGAAACATGCAGTTAATCATAGTGTTTGTGAATTCAATAACGTGTGGTCCTGGTCTGCAGGAGATTTATGAAGTCACCTAGAGTAGTAAGGTGATCTTTGTTCATGCAATGCATCATTATCAACTTCCTAGGTTGTCCAACTGAAAACAGCTTAATGATTGACCTGTTGGTACTCTGTCAATGTTTATCAGATGTGAGAGGTTTTTGTAGGTAGTTTCGGTTTTGAATTAGACTATTAATATTCCCCATGTTCATCCCATATTGTTGGCCCACAGAGTTTAGTGAACAATTTAGTTGGCGTCTGAGTAGTATATCACGTCCACCCCACTTGTGTCTGCGGCCTACTGTTGTGTGTATGGTCTGTAGTAACCAGGCGAATTGAGCATAACATCTGTACATCAAGGCTTAGAGACCAGGTTTCAGTGATAGTAATAAGGACATACTGGCAGGCAGGGACTTGAGTAATGCTGTGATGTCATCGTAATGTTTTGACTTCTAAAGAATACTGACTTTGTAGTTTAAACGGGACAGTTATGCTTTGTTTGACCATCTGAATAAGTGCTAGTTCTATTCTCCTGTGTAGGAATTACAGTTGTGCTGATATAGACACTTGAAAGTCCCTATTATAAAAGCGTTGGTATCAGGATCAATGCTTGCGTGATCATAAAGATATTATAAGTGTATCTTCTATAACTAGACCTTAAAGTAAAGACAAAGTAATATCTAAAATTAAAAAAAAAATAAAAGAAGCTAGGGAATGTAATAAAAAACAATAAAACTGATCTACTCTTTAGTAACACCTGAAGTTACACGCGAACACTTGATTGCTATTAATAAAACAGACAGAGTAAAATAACTACAGAAATAAAGGGCAGTAACACACTTATTAATATTTTATAAAATGGAATGTAAAGAGGGAAAAAATTTAGTAAGTACTGTGAAAAATAGATAATAAAGGATTATAACAGTGTATTATAGGGAAAAATTGTAAATGTATCATCATGTAAAAATAAAAAATTAAGTTAGTATTAATAATTATAAATTGTAAAGGCAAGTTTGGCAAACAAATATTAATAAAAGTGAAATATTTATTAACCTTTAAATAACATTCCTAAAAAAAATTGTGAAAGCGGTAAAAAAGTTTATAAATGTAAAAAAAAGGCACTATATGATATTAAAAAATAAGTAAAAAATAAGGCAGTAATATAAAAGTTAAAAATAATAAAAATAAGGCCGTATATGAAAAGAAAACAAAAAATCAAAAATAAGGCAGTAAATCAAAAAGTTAAAATAAGTAAAATAACGGCATTAATATGAAATGCTAAAATAATACAAATAAGGCAGTAATAAAAAAGTTAAAAAAGTAAAAATAAGGCCGTAATAAGAAGTAAAAATAAGTAAAAGGTAAGGCAGTAATATAAAAGTTAAAATATGAAAAATAAGGCAGTAATATGAAAGTAAAAATAAGTAAAAATAAGGCATCTATAAAAGTTTAAAATAAGAATAAAATAAGGCAGTAATCTGTACAGCTAAAATAAGTAAAAATAAGGCAGTACTATTAAAATTAAAATAAGGTAAAATAAGGCAGTAAATATAAAGTTAAAATAAGTAAAAATAAGGCAGTAATATAAAAGTTAAATAAGTAAAAATAAGGCAGTAATATGAAAGTAAAAATTTGTAAAAATAAGGCATAATAATAAAAGGTTAAAATAAGGCAGTAATATAAAAGAAAAAATAAAAAAAAAAATAAAAATAAGTAAAAAAAAAGGCAGTAATATAAAAAGTTAAAATAAGTAAAAATAAAGGCAGTAATATAAAAGTAAAAATAAGTAAAAATAAGGCGGAATTATAAAAGTTAAAATAAGTAAAAAATTAAGCCAGTAATATAAAAAGTTAAAAATAAGGGCCGTAAACAGATAAAAGTTAAAATAAGTAAAAAATAAAGGCAAATAATATAAAATTAACATAATGCCAGTAATACGACAGTAAGAATACAAAGCCGTAATATGATAGATAAAAAATAAGGCAGTCATATAAAAGTTCAAAATAAGTCAAATAAGGCAGTAATATAAAAGTAAAAAATAATAAAATAAGCCAGTAATATGAAAGATTTATAAATAAGTAATAAATAAAGGCAGTAAAATATTACAAAGTTATAAATTAACGTAAAAATTTACGGCAGTTAATAGTTAAAAACATAAATAAATAATAAAAATAAGAGCATAATAAAAAGTTAAAATAAGTAAAAATAAGGCAGTAATAGAAAAGTTTAAATAAGTATAAAAAAAGGCATAATATACAAAGTAACAATACAGTAAAAATAAAGCGCAGTAATAATAATAAGTTAAAAAAGTAAAAAATAAGGCAGTAAATAACATTTAAAAAAGTAAATAAAAGCGCACGTAATATAAAAGTTAAAAAAAGTAAAAAAAAGGCATATACTATAAAAGTTAAACATAAGTAAAAATAAAGGCATAATTATAAAGAGTTTAAAAAAACAAAAATAAGCGCAATAGAAAATATTCAAAATAATCAAAATAAGGCAGTATATAAAAGCGTTAAAATAAGTAAAAATAATCAGTATTAATAAAAAGTTAAAATAAGCAAAAATAAGGCAGTAATAAAAAGTATAAAATATGTAAAAATAAGGCAGTAATATAAAAGATAAAATAAGCAAAAATAATGCATAATAACTAAAAGTAAAATAAGTAAAAATATGGCAGTAATATAAATTAAAATAAGCAAAAATAAGGCAGTAAATATAAAATTTAAAAATAAAGTACATAAAATAAGGCAGTAATATAAAAGGTGTAAAAATAAGAAAACAATAAGCAACAATAAGGCAGTACTATAAACAGTTAAAATAATAAAATAATGCAGTAATAAAAAAGTAAAAATAAGCAAAAATAAAGCAGTAATATAAAAGTTAAAATTAAGCTAAAAAAAAGCAGTAATTAACAAAGTTAAAAAAATAAAAATACGTCAGTAATATAAAAGTTTTAAAAAAGCAAACAAAAAGAGGCAGTAATAAAAAAACCGATAAACATAAGTAAATAATAAGCAGTAATACATAAAATTTACAAATAAGCAAAAATAAGGCAGTATATAAAAGTTCAAAATAATAAAATTAAGTTTAGCTATAATAATAAAAGTTCAATAAGCAAAAATAATTGGCGGAATATAAAAGTTCACAATAAAGTAAAAATAAAGGTCAGTAAAATAAAAGTTATATATTAACGCAAAAAATAAGGCAGTAATATAAAAGATTAAAATAAGTACAAATAAGGCAGTAATATAAAAGATTAAAATGCACAGTCATATACCAAAATAAGGCAGTCAATATAGAAATTAAAATAAGTAAAAAGTAAGCATAATTATAAGAAGTTAAAACAATAAGTAAAAATAGGCAATATAATATAAAAGTTAAAATAAGCAAAAATAAGGCAGTAATATGAAAGTAAAAATAAGGCAGTAATATGAAAGTTAAAATAAGGCAGTAATATGAAAGTTAAAATAAGGCAGTAATATAAGTAAATAAGCATATATGAAATTAAAATAAGGCAGTAATATGAAAGTTAAAATAAGGCAGTAATATGAAAGTTAAAATAAGGCAGTAATATGAGAGTGAAGGTTAAAGTTAACATTAAAGTTAGAAGTGAATAAGTCACTGGATATAAGATTTAGTCAGAAGTTTACTCTGATGAACTTAATAGCAAATTAGCATAATTTGGGGTTATAAAATACAAGAAGAACAATAAATGTGAAACAATAAGAGGGTAGTGAGGTGTACTGAGGAATACTATGAGGAAGGTAAACTGTGAGGTACAATGGTTACCTGGCTAGTAAATACTATGAGGAAGGTAAACTGTGAGGTACAATGGTTACCTGGCTAGTAAATACTATGAGGAAGGTAAACTGTGAGGTACAATGGTTACCTGGCTAGAAAATACTATGAGGAAGGTAAACTGTGAGGTACAATGGTTACCTGGCTAGTAAATACTAGAGGAAGGTAAACTGTGGGTACAATGGTTACCTGGCTAGTAAATACTATGAGGAAGGTAAACTGTGGGTACAATGGTTACCTGGCTAGTAAATACTATGAGGAAGGGTAAACTGTGAGGTACAATGGTTACTGGCTAGTAAATACTATGAGGAAGGTAAACGGGTGAGGTAAAATGGTTACCTGGCTAGAAAATACTATGGGGAAGGTAAACTTTTGATATCATGTGGAGTTCGATACGTGGATTAGGGTAGAAATACTCACGTAGGCTGTTATTACTTATAATTGCTGTTATGTGGAGGGAGCCCGCAGCCGGTTACCTATCTCCTTGGTTACACTCGTCAAACGACTAGCCGGCTGGCCAAAACCCGTAGTGGGTCTTTTGAAATAATGCCCAGCCTCAGCACAAAACCGTGACTCAAGACGGTTGGTCGTTGAGTCAAGGGACAGGTTACTGGTAACTGGTTACTGGAAAACTGGTTACTACTACTGAGAGCTCGGCGACGCTAACGTATGTCGTCCCGACATACAACTAATACAAACTAGAGATGGCAGGTATACGGCTTGGGCTGATTCTATACAATGTCAAAGTACACAACATGAAACATTATAGATACATAAGTAGAACATTGGAATGAAAGCTTACGTAACTGAAACTGTAATGTAATACAAGGTATACTATAGTACAACTTAAAACTCAACAAATGAACAACGAACTCAACATTGAGATTAACAAGTGATAAAAACAAAAATTTTGATCAAATCGATCTGTATTCATGTGATCTACGGATTCTGAGGAAGGAAATATACAAAGAAAGAGTTTTTTAACAGAAAGGCAGATTCGGTGCACGAAAATCTAACTGTTAACTCTCAGAATGCGGAGAGAACAGAACACAAAAAAAAATTCTTGAATACTGATAAGTTGGATACTGAAAATTATTCATCTATAACAGGTTTTACATTTAACCCCAACTCTGCTAGGGAAAGATTGGCAAAATGCAGAATGGGTTTCATCTCTGGGAGGATCAAACTCTGTAGCATTGGCTAGCTCATGCTGTATTTGAGGCAAATCTGAATTGGAAGTTACAAATGATACTTGAGGATTCTCAAAAACCTGTCGTGTACGTAGGGAATAACGACTTTCGGGTTTTGATCATCTGACTGAGTATCAGAGGAAAGAGAGTACAGGATCAGGGGGAAATTGTCAGAGCCCTGTCACATTAGTCCTGGTTGGAACATCATTATCATCACATCCTAACTTCATATGATCCAAATGCGATTCTTTGTACTAAACAGTACTAATCTCTCTAACCTTATACTTATTACCAGTGATATGTTCAACTACGCGATAAGGACCAACAAACTTTTGATCAAGTTTTGGCATTGCAGACGTTTTGTTAAAATTAGTCAGCATAACTCTCGAACCTACTTTGATTTTGGATGGTTTTACTCGAGTATTTGCGACTCTTGAAAATTCAGCTGTTGATTTATGAAGTGTTTTACGGATTCTTCTAAAAACACTTTGAGCTAAGCTGGTACGATTTTGCTACGAAATCATCAGGGGTTGTAATTTGGTTTCGGATTAGAATATAACAACTCATAAGGCAAACGTTTATCTACACCATACAAGGGCATAATGTGGAGTGTCACCTATAGAAACATTGTAAGCAAAATTTTATAGCACACGCACATCAGGTATAACTTCATCCCAAGTTTCACTTTGGGATTGATAGTGGCTCTCAATACTCAAGTACTTTCTTATTGGTTCGTTCCGCTAACCCATGCGGGCAGGATGATGAGGAACAATGGTGGACTTAGAGATCTTGTACAAGGAAACACAAAATTTTCAAGAATTTCATTACAGAATTCACCTCCATTATCTGTTACAGGACTTAGGGGTGGTATGCCTGCAGAAAAATGCGTTCTTTAAACGCTTTAGCTACTGTCTCGGCAAGTCTTATCTGCAATAGGAACTAACTCGCAATATCTGGTGAAATGGTCTACCATAACACACAGATGTTTTTTTCCCTTTGGAGGGAACATGGGAAATTAGTTAACAAATCAGCGCAACTCTTCCCAAGGTTCGCTAGTATTTTGGATACACTTGGATTGGATTAGGCCCATTAGCATTCCCTTTTAAATGTTGCATGCAGACACTACATTTCCTAACATACTCAGAAATATCAGTTGCCATACGAGGCCAAAAGTATTTCAATCTGGCTTGTTTTACTGAACGATCCATACCAGGGTGTGCAACACCTGGTACATCGTGAACTAGCTGTAAGGCTACATTCACTAGTGACTGTGGAATTACTAACTGGTATACTCTTCTGCTAGGAGTACCCAACTCGGCTGTTCGATACAGTAATTCTTGGTTCATGACAAAGTCACTGATGGGAGCGGGTGGCTTCACAGTCAGAATAAAGATCTCCTGGAGCAGGAATCGAATCACACCAGACCACATGGGATCTGTTCGTTGAGCATCTTTACATCTTCAGCCTAAAATGGAGGGTCTGCAGTTACTATACAAAACATGTCGCGATAAGGCATCTGCGACTACATTTGACTTGCCAGGTAAATCCCAAAGGTGGGATTGAACTCTTGGATAGTCAAGGTCCATCTGGCTAACCTTCCAGTAGGTTGTTGTTCTGGAATAAGGGTATCAGTGGAGCATGATCTGTCAAGACATGAACAGAGTACTGATAAATAATGTCTCGGAAGTGCTTTAAAGACCATACTATTGCTAAAGCTTCTTGCTCAGTTACTGTATAATTACGTTCAGCCTTTGTAAGGACTCGGCTAGCAAATGCAACTGCGTTGTACTTGCCATCGGTCTTCTGAGCTAGTACGGAAACCTATGCCAATTGAACTAGCATCAGTTGTCAGATAGAAAGGCTTAGAAAAACTGGAAATTTCAAAATTGGAGCAGAAGTTAGCTTTTCTTTTAGAGTTTGGAATGCTCTTTCTTGACGGAAGGTCCAAACAAAAGGAGCATCTTTCTTAAGCAACTCGGTTAGAGGAGCAGCAATGGAAGAAAAATTGGAAAATGAAAGATCAAAAAACCTCTAAGCCCACAAAGGATCTTACGGCATCAGCAGTTTTGGGAGTTGGAAAATTTAGTACTGCAGTTACTTTACTTTGGTCAGTCGTAACCCCTCTAGGAGTGACTACGTGACCAAGAAACTTAATTTCTGATCTGAAAAATTGACATTTTGACATTTTTAAATCTTTAATTGGCTTCTTCAAGCTTACCAAGTACTACATCAAGTCTTTTCAATTTGTGTATCCACGTCTTTAGACATGACGATTACGTCATCTAAGTACACCATAAGTGCATTACCTATGGACCTCTAAAGATATTAGTCATGAGCCTTGAACGTGATAGGGGAAAGATCGTAATCCAAAATGCCATACGGAGGAAGTGATAATGACCTGTAGGAGTGGAAAAATGCAGTTAGTCTTGGCTGTCCTCGTGAAGAGGACTTGCCAAAACCCTTGTAACAAATCTGGGGTTGAAAAGACTTTTTTAAATCTCCGTATTACGTAAAAGATCACCCAGTACAGGGAGTGGAAAGCGATCTGGAATGGTTTTTTGCGTTTAACTTCCTAAAGTCAATTACGGGACGCCAAGTACCATCCTTCTTAGGTACTAGTATAAAGGGTGCATTCCAAGGGGAATTTGCTAGGTGCAATAACTCCATCATCAAGCATTTGATTGATCAATTTTTTCTGCGACAGCAACTTGTGAATGGGGCCCATTCTGTACGCAGGTATGAAAGATAGTCCTAGTACCAGGTTCAAGTGGAATACGTGGGACAATAAGTTCGTTATACCCATCTTCTCACCTGGTAAAGCAATGGCTTTACGACGTTTGTTCAACAGAGTCAACAAACGCTTGACTTAAATCGGGGAAGTCAGTGGGAGCTAAGTCTTTCTCCTCAACTGGTGGAACAGATTGATCCAGTGAGGTGGATGAGGTCTCCCTGGCAGAAATAGCACCGACCCACTGGTCAGGTGACAACTCATCCTCTACCTGAACAGGGTAAGGATAGTGAACAAGGTCAACAAGATTGGTATTTGCTCTAAGGCGAACACTGTGACCAGAAGTGTGGCCAGGTAGAAATGGATCTTACTATCTCGAACAACATGTAAGGATGGTCGACAAATAGCCCTTTTACTTTGCAGGAATCACTGTCAACTAGGACGTTATCCCCATCTGGAACACTAGAACAACTACAGACACTCTAGTGAGAGCACTAGCCGCAACAAAAACGTCTTTCTGCAGACGGCATGTGACATAAAACAAGAGATGGCAATAATTGGGTTTTTTCCGACAAGGCGTCCCCCTGTGGAGAAACTACTACTCAAACTAGCAGGCATTGCAGGAAAAGGTTGACACTCAAGGCAATCTGAGCGTCCTCGGACATTTTGAGGCATCGGACTATCCGCAATTCTGAAGGTATAGGTGGAACACTATGGGAGTGACAGAATTACCATGCCCTTTTTACCCGCTTGGGTACGCTACTGGAGAATGCATTAGCTTTAAGGACTTAATCCGTACATCATACTCTGCAGCAGTATAACAGATTTCTGATCCAAGCTGGTAACCCCCAGAATGGAACGATCAAGTCGTCAATTTGTGCATGCCATCGATAAGGGTCGAGCACAATGCGTAAGTCTCGCATGGAAGCAAATCCCAGAGAAGGTCACCAGGGAAAGTAATCTGATCGAAAACAAGGAAGGAAACAGTAAGTCTCTACCTTGGATAGAAAAGGTTAGGGCAGTCGTACCTCGGACACGAAAGGTGAGAACCAGATACTCCACTAAGGGAGGACACAGGAGTCGGTTCTACGAGAAGGACATGTTCGTAACTTCTTACCCTTTAAACAAACTAGACCTAATAATATTGTTTTGCGCACCAGAGTCCATGAACAATTGAACGGGCGCATTATAAACAGAGCTTGCACTATAGGGCCTAGGGTTTTGCATTGGAAGTTATGTGCAAACAAAAAGGTGGATTTTCATCAGAAAAGACTTGTTCTACTCCATCCCCAAAATCATCGATGTCAAGACATGTGAAGCACATCATCAGCGGGGTTTGGCATGCTCGAGACGCTTAAGCTTCAAAGGAGTTGTGAAGGGGGATGGTGACTCATTATCACCTACTGTCACCATGGGGCGGTTTGACTGGGGCGCTCGAATTCCCCCGAATTGGAAGAACGAGCCTGGTTTTCGGGTTAGTTTGAGAAGTGAATGAATGACCTGGTTCTGGTTATTTTGAAAACCACGAGATCTGTTTCCTCGACGGGTTCTGCGGTTGGAACGACCACGGAAAGATCTAGAGTACTGAAGGTTATAGAGAGCATTACACTCAGATGTGTCATGTCCATGTATTCTATGAAAAAGTACAGTAGGGAAGATCTGAGTACCATCATCAGTACGACGTCTCTAAGGTACTATCAGGACAATAATTGCAATATGGCCACGGAAACCACAGTTGTAACAATTCCGCCGGAAATGGTTACTGAATTACTATGAATACTACGAGGTGTATAACGACTCTGTACACTGGTTCTTGGTGATCTCTGAGATGGTTGACGACTACGATTTGTCTCTGTGGCGCAAACAAGAGGTGGTGCAGACTGAGGCATATGTGTGACATTATTTTGATACAAAGGGAAAATACCCTGGGGGCACAAGGAACGTACATGAATTTTAAGGCTGTAAGAGGTTCCATCGTTACAGTTGGGGATGAGCCTCATAAAACAACACACAGAAGCAGGCGGCATTAGTTCTTTAATTGCTCCAAAAGCTGCTATTTTAGCAATTGATTCTGTAAAAGTTGTTAAGCCTCGTCAGGGAGAAAAGAGGATGATTGGACAGCATTGATAAATGATGATAAAAGTTTATCTAATCTAACAGCAAATGCACTCAACGATTCAGTACTCATGGGTGTAGCATTCACTAGTTCCCTAAAACAACATATGGATCAGCTGTTTTTTACTGGGACAAGGAAAGAACGAATCAGTTCCTCATAAAGTGACCACTTAGTAAGATTCCTGAAGTCTCGCATATCAAGGAGATCAACAACGTGAACAGCAGCAGGAGATCGATAAAGAGCTTCTTTAGCAAGTCTGATAAGGCTTTCCCCTGAAGGAGGACCTTCACTAGGGCACTAGCACGAGAACGAATGGCTGCAAACCATGCTCAAGACTATGTACATGGCCATTGAATAAAGGTAACGCATCAAGGGAATCACGAGTATAACTATAATATCTCGGTGTCTGAGTCGGTCTGTCAGTCGGTAAGGAACTGTGAGGACTGATGACAGGGCCGCAGTAGTAGCCTGAGGGGGTCTGAGTGCGACATTCACTAAAGTAACACTTGACGGTATTTTGAGACATAATGGCAAAATAACACGAAACAAATAAAAGCAAAAATAATGAACAATAAAATGATATAAAATTCTAGAATTGAAATGAAAAGATATACAACTAATTTTGCAGAATAATGTCTAAATACACTGCAAGAGGAAGGAAAACTCAATTTAAAGGACTATTGACCAAGAAAAAAAAATTACATTGAAATATACAAGTAAAAATATACTGGGGACTGAAATTAAAAAGCAAAATGAGCTGTCTTTACTCTTGCTAATAAAAAATTAATTAATTAAATTTTTTAAATCAATGTGAAAGTGTAAAATAAAATTATTAAATTGTTAACTGGGAAATTTAAGTATTTTCTAAGAATGCATAGACAAAATTAAATTATAAATCATAAAAATATCAATAAAAGAAAATAATTCACTGCAGAACAGTTCAACAAAATAATTCACTTCAGAACAAGTGCAACAAAATAAAGTGTAGAAACAATCACTGCAGTAATAAAGTGTCACTGGGAAAACTCAGGTAAAATAATGAATTAAAATATGAAGAACCAAAAAAAATAAACTGATTGAACACTTTAACTCTTAATTGTAAATTAGACAAAACAATTTACTCAAACAGAGTAAGAAAACACTTTACGTTAAAAGTAATTGAAATTGCATCAAGAGTGAATTTGTTCAAGAATATAAAATATGAATAAAAACACAGGAACAAAACAGGGAATATAACACTTACAGTGACGGAGCACCCAACAGTATTAGTTTATTCTTACAACAAATTCCTGCTGTGACTGATACAACAAAATCTTGCTGTGACTGATACGACAAAAATTTGCTGGCAAAAATAATGGTACACAGTCTGCGAAAAAATTAGAGGAATGAGACACTGTTGGCATACGAAAAAAAAGACACACATAGCAATAAATGGATAATTTGGTATACTGGGGTGAATATCACTGCATGAAATACAATGATAATTACTGGAGAATATAACGCTGAAAGAATACAATAAAAAAAATTGAATCACTTCACACAGAGTGACTGACTGGTACACTAAAACAAAAAATACTTTTCTATAGACAGGAGTAGCATAAGGAAAAACACAGAATAAAAAATATAAGATAAGTGAAAACACTGAAAAATATTCTAAAAATACTGAGTCAAAGAATACTGCGTTTACACTGAAAAACACAAGGTTTAGAGTACACAAACAATTTACTATAAATGTCTCACACACGCAAATGTCTTTAAATGCAAGAAAAATGTCTCAAGAAAATTATCACTGAAGTCGGGAGTAGGAGACGGACGGTGAGTACTGGTGGGGGCGGGTGTATGGTGTCCCGCGCGGTGATGACGCCTCCTACATTCACTGTTGTCGTGAAGAAATGTGCTTTCTAGGCGAACTCACATAACTGGCTTTATCTCGTTGGCACCAGCTACAATCTCTTGACCAATTATGTGAGCCAAAACAGTACTAGGACCCGGTACAAGGGTGCAAACAACCACAGGTAGATGAGTGGATGGCTGGTGGTGGTTGATGGTGGGTATGACTCTCGCTGGGGTACTGCCGCGCACCCCGGGTGGTGGGAGAGAGAGGTGGGGGGGGACGCTGGGGGTCTGCCGCGCACCCCGGGTAGTGGGAGAGAGTGGTGGGGGGGGACGACTCTCTGGCGGACGCGCTCACTCCACTACCCACGAAGGTGGCTTAATCCACTCTATGCCACAGGAATGGTAAAAACCACTCCTAGCATCCAACAGGGAGCACAAAGCGATATAACAATACCTCAGAGGAGCTTGGCTTACTTCTTACTGCTGGCTTACTTCTCCCCTCTCAGCTGGGTTAGAAGCTGGGTTGGCTGGCTGGCTTACCCCACGAGAATGGATGACTGGAAGACGTGTAACCCAAAGCACAAAGCACGAGGAGCAGTTGGATGACAGGAGACAGGCTGGATGATAGGCTGACGGCGTTCACTTCCACAGTCCCCGGCTTACTGACTGGCTTAATGCAAAATCCGGGCAACCCCTCGGAGATTGAAGCAATAGCACAGAACTAAGCCAGGAAGCTTGAAACGGCTGCAACAGGGTTGCAGGCAATAGGTTTGAGGGAGTAGGCGACTGCTGGCTGGTGGTGCGCGAGGGTAGAGCTGGTGGCTCGAGGTGGTGCGGGCGGGTAGTGGCTGGTGGGTGACGATTCACCTTTGACCCTGGCGCTACTCACACAAACAGCCTTCTAACGCCTTGAATTACCCTTAAAAACGTAAATCCACGCTCCACACCGCTGTACACCATTTATCATGTGGGAGTTCGATATGTGGATTAGGGTAGAAATACTCACGTAGGCTGTTATTACTTATAATTGCTGTTATGTGGAGGGAGCCCGCAGCCGTTAACTATCTCCTTGGTTACACTCGTCAAACTGACTAGCCGGCTGGCCAGTACCCCGTAGTGGGTCTTTTGAAATAATGTCAGCTCAGCACAGACCGTGACTCAAGACGGTTGGTCGTTGAGTCAACGGACAGGTTACTGGTAACTGGTTACTGGTAACTCGTTACTACTACTGAGAGTGAGGTACAATGGTTACCTGGCTAGTAAATACTATGAGGAAGGTAAACTGTGAGGTACAATGGTTACCTGGCTAGTAAATACTATGAGGAAGGTAAACTGTGAGGTACAATGGTTACCTGGCTAGTAAATACTATGAGGAAGGTAAACTGTGAGGTACAATGGTTACTGGCAGTAAATACTTGAGGAAGGTAAACTGTGAGGTACAATGGATACCTGGCTAGTAAATACTATGAGGAAGGTAAACTGTGAGGTACAATGGTTACCTGGCTAGTAAATACTATGAGGAAGGTAAACTGTGAGGTACAATGGTTACCTGGCTAGTAAATACTATGAGGAAGGTAAACTGTGAGGTACAATGGTTACCTGGCTAGTAAATACTATGAGGAAGGTAAACTGTGAGGTACAATGGTTACCTGGCTATAAATACTATGAGGAAGGTAAACTGTGAGGTTTCAATGGTTACCTGGCTAGTAAATACTATGAGGAAGGTAAACTGTGAGGTACAATGGTTACCTGGCTAGTAAATACTATGAGGAAGGAAAACTGTGAGGTACAATGGTTACCTGGCTAGTAAATACTATGAGGAAGGTAAACTGTGAGGTACAATGGTTACCTGGCTAGTAAATACTATGAGGAAGGTAAACTGTGAGGTACAATGGTTACCTGGCTAGTAAATACTATGAGGAAGGTAAACTGAGGTACAATGGTTACCTGGCTAGTAAATACTATGAGGAAGGTAAACTGTGAGGTACAAAAGGTTACCTGGCTAGTAAATACTATGAGACAGGTAAACTGTGAGGTACAATGGTTACCTGGCTAGTAAAACTATGAGGAAGGTAAACTGTGAGGTACAATGGTTACTGGCTAGTAAATACTATGAGGAAGGTAAACTGTGAGGTACAATGGTTACCTGGCTAGTAAATACTATGAGGAAGGTAAACTGTGAGGTACAATGGTTACCTGGCTATAAATACTATGAGGAAGGAAAAACTGTGAGGTACAATGGTTTTACCTGGTTAGTAAATACTATGGGGAAAGGTAAACTGTGAGGTACAATGGTTCCTGGCTAGAAAATAATTGTACAAGGTAAGTTCTGGAATGATTACACAAATTTAAGCCACACAAGGAACTGTGTGAGAAATATGAGAGAGTGAGGTAGTAGACACATCTGTGAAGTGATAGTACAGGGAATATACTTAAGTCATTTTGACGGCAGTAAAGGGACTTGAGCAAGAGTTCGTCACGGCCACGCTAGCTGGAGATTCGTCTGTAAAAACTTGCATTTGTGGTCACAGAGGTGCCTGTGCTAACTTTCCTATGTGTAGAAATATACCTAGTTGGATGAATCTTATTGTGGCTAGCTGGTCTAGGGGCTAACGCGACGGCGGAGTTTTGAGACTCTATGCCGCGGGTTCAATCCCGCCGGGGTATGGTTTAAGGTTTAAGTAGTGGTTGAACAAGGGTCGACCAATTTACTGCTGTTAAATAAAGAAGGGAGGTTACATAATAAATGGTTTTCTTCCTTTTTTTTTTTATCCCGATTCAGTGAGGGTCAGAGTCTTTTAGGGAATTTTTGCAATTCATGTTCATTGGGGATAAAGTATCTCTTTCCTGTTGTTTCCTTTTTAACGACAACTTTTCCATCCCTCGCAAAGCACTGAGGGTTTTTTCCGGTCATGTTTCAGCTTTTTTAGTCTGTAGAGGAGATTTTGCCGTGGTTTGGTCAGGCATTCATTCACATAAACATCACTTTTCACTATAATGGACGTGTTTAATAGGTTATGTCTTCCAGAGTTACGGTTAAATTTTATATTTACTGATTTCTTTCCAGGTTGATAGCCTATCACTTTATATTCATTTATGACATCACTTGGTATGTTAGGTAAGACACATATGCAACAGTTAGGTATCTTTATTTATACCATTTTAAAGTTCATTCTGTCTTCGAAATAAAGATACCTAACTGTTGCATATGTGTCTTACCTAACAATCTGTCGGTATTTTATACCATTTTAAAGTTCATCACTTGGTATGTTGAGACGAAGATCGTCTTGGATCAGTTTTAATGTGGTTTGTTGACATGTTTCTTGAGTTATAGTTTATGGAAGATGTTTGCTATTCACTACGACTGAGTCAGACGGTTGTTGTTGGTCTAAGTGGTCTTGGAAATTGTTCATGACATCAGTAAGTTGTAAGTCGACTGTTTCACTTTTGATGTTGATGTTCAGTTGCGCAACTTTATCTTTGAGGAGGTTGATGGATTCCTCAGACTTGGTGTGGGTGTTACTGAGTTGGTCAAGTGCGTTTTGGTTATTTTCTAGAGTTGTAATTTTGTCCATGTTCTGCGTGTTGTTGGTTTTTAAGTCTTTAATTTCCCGGTTTAACACGTTGATTTTTTTGACTTTGTATCTTGATGATTGCAGCTATTTCTGGGTCTTTAATTTGCAAATCCTCAAGTCCAGGGAGGGTGTTACCTTGAATGTTTGTGGCGGCGGCCATGTTTGTTATTGTTGTCAGACGAGTGTTGTGGTTGTGCCGTTGGGTAGTGGGGGTTTTTGTCCTGGCTGAAAAAGAAGTTTTCCCTTACAG
>NW_026505704.1:0-16912 GCF_026875155.1 Cherax quadricarinatus
AACTAAACCCTATCTATCTCCTGGTACTGAAATAGGGAGAGAGAGATGGTATAGCATACAACCAGCAGGGCGAGACACTTTAGACACTAACCAAAATTAACCACAAATAGGCAAGTGATGTCGTCTGCACAACAATGGAGGTTCCTGCTGGTCGGCTGCTATAAGTAAGTAAATCTCCTTCAATTTTGTAACTCCTTCAGGAACTTTATCATGCATTCAAGTTTTTATTTTCTTTTTCTTTTAAGACTTGGTATTCCCTCCTTTTTCTTTAGTACAGTATTATGGTCATAACAAGTCTGATGATGTTAGCTACCTTCACAACACCAACAGCTGGGGATTGACTAATTTTTTCTTACTTTCAGTATTTACTTAATCACTCTTTTATGACCTTATCACTACACTGCTGCTATAATCAACCAACATATGTATTTGTTAATATTTCAGATCACACCGTTAACACAATTAACTGGATATTTTGTGTCAACACTGCACCAGCAGCCTGATCACCTGACTGCTTCCCTCCCTCACTCAAATTTCATTCAAATTTAAATTGTAAAATTCTTGATCCTATCACATTATTCGCACTCTTGAAAGCTATTACACTCTTGTAGGTATGTTCACTGATTCACTCACGTACGATGACCGCTAATAATATCTTAGGACAGCCACTAGAACGCTAAATCCTGGGAGCACTATTTAGCGATACTGCTTCACGTGTGTGTGTGTGTGTGTGTGTGTGTGTGTGTGTGTGTGTGTGTGTGTGTGTGTGTGTGTGTGTGTGTGCGTGTGTGTGTGTGTCAGACGCTGCATACATCGCGTTTGTTTCCCTGTTTAGTTAATTATGTTGTATTTCTGTGTGTTTAAAACCCTGAGTATTTTACAAGGTAGCAGTGTTGTCAACATACTATGTTGCAGTGTTGACAACATTGCTGTGTTGCAGTGTTGACAACATTGCTGTGTTGCAGTGTTGACAACATTGCTGTGTTGCAGTGTTGACAACATTGCTGTGTTGCAGTGTTGACAACATTGCTGTGTTGCAGTGTTGACAACAAATTTCTGTGTTGCAGTGTTGACAACATTGCTGTGTTGCAGTGTTGACAACATTGCTGTGTTGCAGTGTTGACAACATTGCTGTGTTGCAGTGTTGACAACATTGCTGTGTTGCGTGTTGACAACATTTCTGTGTTGCAGTGTTGACAACATTGCTGTTTTTGCAGTGTTGACAACATTGCTGTGTTGCAGTGTTGACAACATTGCTGTGTTGCAGTGTTGACAACATGCTGTGTTGCAGTGTTGACAACATTGCTGTGTTGCAGTGTTGACAACATTGCTGTGTTGCAGTGTTGACAACATGCTGTGTTGCAGTGTTGACAACATGCTGTGTTGCAGTGTTGACAACATTGCTGTGTTGCAGTGTTGACAACATGCTGTGTTTTCAGTGTTGACAACATTGCTGTGTTGCAGTGTTGACAACATGCTGTGTTGCAGTGTTGACAACATTGCTGTGTTGCAGTGTTGACAACATTGCTGTGTTGCAGTGTTGACAACATACTGTGTTGCAGTGTTGACAACATACTGTGTTGCAGTGTTGACAACATACTGTGTTGCAGTGTTGACAACATGCTGTGTTGCAGTGTTGACAACATTGCTGTGTTGCAGTGTTGACAACATGCTGTGTTGCAGTGTTGACAACATGCTGTGTTGCAGTGTTGACAACATTGCTGTGTTGCAGTGTTGACAACATGCTGTGTTGCAGTGTTGACAACATGCTGTGTTGCAGTGTTGACAACATTGCTGTGTTGCAGTGTTGACAACATTGCTGTGTTGCAGTGTTGACACATTTCTGTGTTGCAGTGTTGGGCAACATTGCTGTGTTGCAGTGTTGACAACATTGCTGTGTTGCAGTGTTGACAACATTGCTGTGTTGCAGTGTTGACAACATTGCTGTGTTGCAGTGTTGACAACATTGCTGTGTTGCAGTGTTGACAACATGCTGTGTTGCAGTGTTGACAACATTGCTGTGTTGCAGTGTTGACAACATTGCTGTGTTGCAGTGTTGACAACATGCTGTGTTGCAGTGTTGACAACATGTTGTGTTGCAGTGTTGACAACATTGCTGTGTTGCAGTGTTGACAACATGCTGTGTTGCAGTGTTGACAACATGCTGTGTTGCAGTGTTGACAACATTGCTGTGTTGCAGTGTTGACAACATTGCTGTGGTGCAGTGTTGACAACATGCTGTGTTGCAGTGTTGACAACATGCGTGTTTCAGTGTTGACACAGCTGTATTCAGTGTTGACAACATTTGCTGTGTTGCAGTGTTGACAACATTGCTGTGTTGCAGTGTTGACAACATGCTGTGTTGCAGTGTTGACAACATTGCTGTGTTGCAGTGTTGACAAAATGCTGTGTTGCAGTGTTGACAACATGCTGTGTTGCAGTGTTGACAACATGCTGTGTTGCAGTGTTGACACATTGCTTGTTTGCAGGGTTTACAACATGCTGTGTTGCAGTGTTGACAACATTGCTGTGTTGCAGTGTTGACAACATGCTGTGTTGCAGTGTTGACAACATGCTGTGTTGCAGTGTTGACAACATCCTGTGTTGATGTTTACACATGCTGTGTTGCCCGTGTTGACAACATGCTGAGTTGCAGTGTTGACAACATTGCTGTGTTGCAGTGTTGACAACATGCTGTGTGTGTGTGCGTGTGTGTGTGTGTCTGTTTTTACTAGCTTGTCGTTCTTTGAAAAAGAGGGGGGGGTCACGTTAACAATATTTGTTATTGTTGTTGTTTCACCGGTACTCTCCCGGCCCAGATCTTCGTTGTTGTTGGTTCACCGGTACTCCCCCGGCCCAGATCTTCGTTGTTGTTGGTTCACCGGTACTGTCCCGGCCCAGATCTTCGTTGTTGTTGGTTCACTGGTACTCTCCCGGCCCAGATCTTCGTTGTTGTTGGTTCACTGGTACTGTCCCGGCCCAGATCTTCGTTGTTGTTGGTTCACCGGTACTCTCCCGGCCCAGATCTTCGTTGTTGTTGGTTCACTGGTACTGTCCCGGCCCAGATCTCCGTTGTTGTTGGTTACACCGGTACTCTCCCGGCCCAGATCTTCGTTGTTGTTGGTTCACTGGTACTGTCCCGGCCCAGATCTTCGTTGTTGTTGGTTCACTGGTACTCTCCCGGCCCAGATCTTCGTTGTTGTTGGTTCACCGGTACTCTCCCGGCCCAGATCTTCGTTGTTGTTGGTTCACTGGTACTGTCCCGGCCCAGATCTTCGTTGTTGTTGGTTCACTGGTACTCTCCCGGCCCAGATCTTCGTTGTTGTTGGTTCACCGGTACTCTCCCGGCCCAGATCTTCGTTGTTGTTGGTTCACCGGTACTCTCCCGGCCCAGATCTTCGTTGTTGTTGGTTCACCGGTACTCTCCCGGCCCAGATCTTCGTTGTTGTTGGTTCACCGGTACTCTCCCGGCCCAGATCTTCGTTGTTGTTGGTTCACCGGTACTCTCCCGGCCCAGATCTTCGTTGTTGTTGGTTCACTGGTACTGTCCGGCCCAGATCTTCGTTGTTGTTGGTTCACTGGTACTCTCCCGGCCCAGATCTTCGTTGTTGTTGGTTCACTGGTACTGTCCTGGCCCAGATCTTCGTTGTTGTTGGGTTTACTGTACTCTCCCGGCCCAGATCTTCGTTGTTGTTGGTTCACTGGTACTCTCCCGGCCCAGATCTTCGTTGTTGTTGGTTCACCGGTACTCTCCCGGCCCAGATCTTCGTTGTTGTTGGTTCACTGGTACTCTCCCGGCCCAGATCTTCGTTGTTGTTGGTTCACTGGTACTCTCCCGGCCCAGATCTTCGTTGTTGTTGGTTCACTGGTACTGTCCCGGCCCAGATCTTCGTTGTTGTTGGTTCACTGGTACTCTCCCGGCCCAGATCTTCGTTGTTGTTGGTTCACTGGTACTCTCCCGGCCCAGATCTTCGTTGTTGTTGGTTCACTGGTACTCTCCCGGCCCAGATCTTCGTTGTTGTTGGTTCACTGGTACTCTCCCGGCCCAGATCTTCGTTGTTGTTGGTTCACTGGTACTCTCCCGGCCCAGATCTTCGTTGTTGTTGGTTCACCGGTACTCTCCCGGCCCAGATCTTCGTTGTTGTTGGTTCACTGGTACTCTCCCGGCCCAGATCTTCGTTGTTGTTGGTTCACTGGTACTCTCCCGGCCCAGATCTTCGTTGTTGTTGGTTCACTGGTACTCTCCCGTCCCAGATCTTCGTTGTTGTTGGTTCACTGGTACTCTCCCGGCCCAGATCTTCGTTGTTGTTGGTTCACTGGTACTCTCCCGGCCCAGATCTTCGTTGTTGTTGGTTCATCGGTACTCTCCCGGCCAGATCTTCGTTGTTGTTGGTTCAAATGGTACTGTCCCGGCCCAGATCTTCGTTGTTGTTGGTTCACCGGTACTCTCCCGGCCCAGATCTTCGTTGTTGTTGGTTCACTGGTACTGTCCCGGCCCAGATCTTCGTTGTTGTTGGTTCACCGGTACTCTCCCGGCCCAGATCTTCGTTGTTGTTGGTTCACTGGTACTGTCCCGGCCCAGATCTTCGTTGTTGTTGGTTCACTGGTACTCTCCCGGCCCAGATCTTCGTTGTTGTTGGTTCACCGGTACTCTCCCGGGCCCCGATCTTCGTTGTTGTTGGGTTTACTGGTACTGTCCGGCCCAGATCTTCGTTGTTGTTGGTTCACTGGTACCTCCCGGCCCAGATCTTCGTTGTTGTTGGTTCACCGGTACTCTCCCGGCCCAGATCTTCGTTGTTGTTGGTTCACCGGTACTCTCCCGGCCCAGATCTTCGTTGTTGTTGGTTCACCGGTACTCTCCCGGCCCAGATCTTCGTTGTTGTTGGTTCACTGGTACTTGTCCCGGCCCAGATCTTCGTTGTTGTTGGTTCACCGGTACTCTCCCGGCCCAGATCTTCGTTGTTGTTGGTTCACTGGTACTGTCCCGGCCCAGATCTTCGTTGTTGTTGGTTCACTGGTACTCTCCGGCCCAGATCTTCGTTGTTGTTGGTTCACCGGTACTCTCCCGGCCCAGATCTTCGTTGTTGTTGGTTCACCGGTTCTCTCCCGGCCCAGATCTTCGTTGTTGTTGGTTCACCGGTACTCTCCCGGCCCAGATCTTCGTTGTTGTTGGTTCACTGGTACTGTCCCGGCCCAGATCTCCGTTGTTGTTGGTTCACCGGTACTCTCCCGGCCCAGATCTTCGTTGTTGTTGGTTCACTGGTACTGTCCCGGCCCAGATCTTCGTTGTTGTTGGTTCACTGGTACTCTCCCGGCCCAGATCTTCGTTGTTGTTGGTTCACCGGTACTCTCCCGGCCCAGATCTTCGTTGTTGTTGGTTCACTGTACTGTCCCGGCCCAGATCTTCGTTTTTGTTGGTTCAAATGGTACTCTCCCGGCCCAGATCTTCGTTGTTGTTGGTTCACCGGTACTCTCCCCCGGGCCCCGATTTCGTTGTTGTTGGTTCCCCCGGTACTCTCCCGGCCCAGATCTTCGTTGTTGTTGGTTCCCGGTACTCTCCCGGCCCAGATCTTCGTTGTTGTTGGTTCACCGGTACTTCTCCGGCCCAGATCTTCGTTTGTTGTTGGTTCACCGGTACTCTCCCGGCCCAGATCTTCGTTGTTGTTGGTTCACTGGTACTGTCCCGGCCCAGATCTTCGTTGTTGTTGGTTCACTGGTACTCTCCCGGCCCAGATCTTCGTTGTTGTTGGTTCACTGGTACTGTCCTGGCCCAGATCTTCGTTGTTGTTGGTTCACTGGTACTCTCCCGGCCCAGATCTTCGTTGTTGTTGGTTCACCGGTACTCTCCCGGCCCAGATCTTCGTTGTTGTTGGTTCACCGGTACTGTCCCGGCCCAGATCTTCGTTGTTGTTGGTTCACTGGTACTCTCCCGGCCCAGATTTCGTTGTTGTTGGTTCACCGGTACTCTCCCGGCCCAGATCTTCGTTGTTGTTGGTTCACGGTACTCTCCCGGCCCAGATCTTCGTTGTTGTTGGTTCACTTGGTACTCTCCCGGCCCAGATCTTCGTTGTTGTTGGTTCACCGGTACTCTCCCGGCCCAGATCTTCGTTGTTGTTGGTTCACTGGTACTGTCCCGGCCCAGATCTTCGTTGTTGTTGGTTCACTGGTACTGTCCCGGCCCAGATCTTCGTTGTTGTTGGTTCACTGGTACTCTCCCGGCCCAGATCTTCGTTGTTGTTGGTTCACCGGTACTCTCCCGGCCCAGATCTTCGTTGTTGTTGGTTCAAACCGGTACTCTCCCGGCCCAGATCTTCGTTGTTGTTGGTTCACTGGTACTCTCCCGGCCCAGATCTTCGTTTGTTGTTGGTTCACCGGTACTTTCCCGGCCCAGATCTTCGTTGTTGTTGGTTCACTGGTACTGTCCCGGCCAGATCTTCGTTGTTGTTGGTTCACTGGTACTGTCCCGGCCCAGATCTTCGTTGTTGTTGGTTCACTGGTACTCTCCCGGCCCAGATCTTCGTTGTTGTTGGTTCACCGGTACTCTCCCGGCCCAGATCTTCGTTGTTGTTGGTTCACTGGTTTCTGTCCCGGCCCAGATCTTCGTTGTTGTTGGTTCACTGGTACTCTCCCGCCCAGATCTTCGTTGTTGTTGGTTCACCGGTACTCTCCCGGCCCAGATCTTCGTTGTTGTTGGTTCACCGGTACTCTCCGGCCCAGATCTTCGTTGTTGTTGGTTCACCCGGTACTCTCCCGGCCCAGATCTTCGTTGTTGTTGGTTCACTGGTACTGTCCCGGCCCAGATCTTCGTTGTTGTTGGTTCACTGGTACTGTCCCGGCCCAGATCTTCGTTGTTGTTGGTTCACCGGTACTGTCCCGGCCCAGATCTTCGTTGTTGTTGGTTCACTGGTACTGTCCCGGCCCAGATCTTCGTTGTTGTTGGTTCACTGGTACTGTCCCGGCCCAGATCTTCGTTGTTGTTGGTTCACTGGTACTGTCCCGGCCCAGATCTTCGTTGTTGTTGGTTCACTGGTACTCTCCCGGCCCAGATCTTCGTTGTTGTTGGTTCACTGGTACTGTCCCGGCCCAGATCTTCGTTGTTGTTGGTTCACCTGGTACTCTCCCGGCCCAGATCTTCGTTGTTGTTGGTTCACTGGTACTGTCCCGGCCCAGATCTTCGTTGTTGTTGGTTCACTGGTACTCTCCCGGCCCAGATCTTCGTTGTTGTTGGTTCACTGGTACTCTCCCGGCCAGATCTTCGTTGTTGTTGTTCACCGGTACACTCCCGGCCAGATCTTCGTGTGTTGGTTCACCGGGCCCAGATCTTCGTTGTTGTGGTTCACTGGTACTCTCCCGGCCCAGATCTTCGTTGTTGGTTGGTTCACCGGTACTCTCCCGGCCCAGATCTTCGTTGTTGTTGGTTCACTGGTACTGTCCCGGCCCAGATCTTCGTTGTTGTTGGTTCACTGGTACTGTCCCGGCCCAGATCTTCGTTGTTGTTGGTTCACCGGTACTCTCCCGGCCCAGATCTTCGTTGTTTTTGGTTCACCGGTACTCTCCCGGCCCAGATCTTCGTTGTTGTTGGTTCACTGGTACTGTCCCGGCCCAGATCTTCGTTGTTGTTGGTTCACTTTGGTACTGTCCGGCCCAGATCTTCGTTGTTGTTGGTTCACTGGTACTGTCCCGGCCCAGATCTTCGTTGTTGTTGGTTCACCGGTACTCTCCCGGCCCAGATCTTCGTTGTTGTTGGTTCACTGGTACTGTCCCGGCCCAGATCTCGTTGTTGTTGGTTCACTGGTACTGTCCCGGCCCAGATCTTCGTTGTTGTTGGTTCACTGGTACTGTCCCGGCCAGATCTTCATTGTTGTTGGTTCACCGGTACTCTCCCGCCCAGATCTTCGTTGTTGTTGGTTCACTGGTACTGTCCCGGCCTAGATCTTCGTTGTTGTTGGTTCACGGTACTGTCCCGGCCCAGATCTTGGGTTGTTGTGGGTTCACTGTATGTACCGGCCCAATCTTGTTGTTGTTGGTTCACCGGTACTCTCCCGGCCCAGATCTTCGTTGTTGTTGGTTCACCGGTACTCTCCCGGCCAGATCTTCGTGTTGTTGGTTCACCGGTACTCTCCCGGCCCCAGATCTTCGTTGTTGTTGGTTCACCGGTACTCTCCGGCCCAGTCTTCGTTGTTGTTGGTTCACTGTACGCGGCCCAGATCTTCGTTGTTGTTGGTTCACTGGTACTGTCCCGGCCCAGACTTCGTTGTTGTTGGTTCACTGGTACTTTCCCGGCCCAGATCTTCATTGTTGTTGGTTCACCGGTACTCTCCCGGCCCAGATTTCGTTGTGTTGGTTCACTGGTACTGTCCCGGCCAGATCTTCGTTGTGTTGGTTCACTGGTACTGTCCGGCCCAGATCTTCGTTGTTGTTGGTTTCTGGTACTGTCCCGGCCTAGATCTTCGTTGTTGTTGGTTCACCGGTACTCTCCCGGCCCAGATCTCCGCACACTAGGCTACTTTACTTTTTGAAGATTATAGGATTATTTTTCTCACTCAATTCCTTATTAATATATACTAATGTTTATTATAATAAAATTACGGGTGCACACGTGTGTTTGTATGTGCGTACTTGTTTACTGGTGAACACGTGTGTTTGTATGTGCGTACTTGTTTACTGGTGCACACGTGTTTGTATGTACGTACTTGTTTACTGGTGCACACGTGTTTGTATGTACGTACTTGTTTACTGGTGCACACGTGTGTTTGTATGTACTACTTGTTTACTGTGCACACGTGTGTTTGTATGTGGTTACTTGTTTCTGGTGCACACGTGTGTTTGTATGTGCGTACTTGTTTACTAGCTTGTCCCTCAGAAAAACGGGGGGGGGTTTCACTACGCTTCACTGGGGGGGGTTCACTAGGCTAGCGGGTGGTTCACTAGGCTACACGGGGGGTTCACTAGGCTAACGGGGGGTTCATAGGCTACACGGGGGGTTCACTAGGCTACACGGGGGTTCACTACGCTCACTGGGGGGGTTCACTAGGGTACACTGGGGGGGTTCACTAGGTACATGGGGGGTTCATATGCTACACTGGGGGGTTCATACGCTACACTGGGGGGGGTTCACAGGCTACACGGGGGGCATCTAGGCACACGGGGATTCACTAGGCTACACGGGGGGTTCCTAGGCTACATGGGGGGTTCACTATGCTACACTGGGGGGGTTCACTAGGCTACACTGGGGGGTTCACTAGGCTACACGGGGGGTTTCACTACGCTACACTGGGGGGTTCACTATGCTACACTGGGGGGGGTTCACTAGGCTACACGGGGGGTTCACTAGGCTACACGGGGGGTTCACTAGGCTAACGGGGGGGTTCACTAGGCTACACAACTTCTGGAGTTTACCTGGCGATATTTAGATAATTTACTAACCACTATCTATCTCCTGGTACTGAAATAGGGAGAGAGAGATGGTATAGCATACAACCAGCAGGGCGTTGTTCGCATCGCTGTTGGGCCGTGCGGACGCACTGTGCAGTAGCTCCCACTACACCTGGTTTTCTGCGCAGTTTTCACTGTTCAGACATGGCGGAGTACCACCGGCAGGAGGATTAATACAGTTTGCATTGAGCTGTTGAGGGGTTCTCTGAGCCCTGCTACTATGAACGTCGTTCTACCTGCAATTATTAGGGATTTATATGGTATCCCTAATGAGGAACTGTATGGTGTGGCCCTTAATGGGATGAAACGAGTATTTGTGAAGTTCCTGAGGAATAGCTACTACAGCAGTGTGGTGGAGGAGTACCAGGAAGGCGAATGTGTCTCAACTCGACGATGGATGTGTGCATGCATGACGTATCTACATTCTACACGTGGGTACGAGTGAGGAATGTACCCTTCGAGGCAACGCAGTTTGGTATACAGGAAGTTTTTCGCAAGTATGGAGTCATTCATGAAGCCAGAGGTGGGGTATGGCGGGATGGACCATATGTGGGTCTCCCGGAAGGGTCATACAACATCAAGATGACTTTAAAGACGCCTATACCTTCGTATGTAATGTTGCCAGGCACCAGAAATCAGGTATATGTGTCGTATGTGGGGCAAAGGAGAACGTGTCGTCTTTGTGGCTATTTTGACCATATAGCGGCACAATGTGCACGTAGAGTTGCCCCGGGGGTGTCAGTCCCGGTGGAGGACGTCCAGCAGGCGAGTGTGGTGGCGGCGGCGAAGAATGGGACTACTCTATGGAGTGAGGAGGTGGAGAAGGAGGGTGAACAGATGGGGACGTGTGTCACACTCCCGGTGGAGGAGGGAGATCCTTCTCCAACATCTGAGGTGGTGAAGGAAGTGGTGGAGACGACACAGGAGGTGTCCTTGGAGTCTGTGCTCCAGGAATTCTTGGAGGAGGCCTTGGTAGGAGAGGACATGGATGGACGGAATCAGTGAAAAGCAGCAATTGCAAGGCCTGAGTGAGAAGTCGGAAGTAGTAGGGAACACTGGAAAGGATACACTTGTAGTGGCAGAGGTACACAGGGAGGATGTACCTGAGGAAGAGGTGGCTTTGGGAGGCAGCTCTGGGAAGAGACCAGCGGGGTTGACTGAATTAGATGATGTTTTAACACCTGGGCAAAGACCAGGTAAGAAGGTTTGGGCGGAGGTGGTCCGCAAATCCCCTACAGGGGGGGGAGTACAGGGAAAATCGGGGGGAGAGACAAGGGGGGGTAGGAAGTTCTATTAAAAAGAGTAATAAGGAAAGTGTAAGCAGCTTGAAGGGAAGTGTGAGCAAGCCACAGCGGCATAGGGGTAAGCCGCCTCTCCTTGACCATTCAGGTGTGTAACGATAAATGCTAATGGCTTAAAAACTGAGGTTAAAGGGTTGTGGTTGGAGTGGTTCCTTAAAAGGTACGACGTTGATGTTGGTTTCCTACAGGAGCATAACTATAAGTCAGGTAGTGAGTTGAGATTGAGAGGATATAAGTTGTTTGTGAGCATGGCAACGCTTTTAAAGGGCGGAGTGGCTGTTTTAGTAAAGGAGACTAGTCCCTTGCGAGTCATGGGGTGGGAGGAGGGGGGTGGGGGGAGGGTTGTACGGGTGGATGGGTGGTGGGGGAGAGTAGGGTATGTTTTGTGGGAGTTTATATGCCTGCGATTGGTAACGCAAGGATAAAATCAGATTTTGTTCGTGACGTTTTGTTATATCATCTCAGGGGTTTACCTGCCATAGCGATAATTGGAGGTGATTGGAATTGTGTGATTAGGCATGTAGACGTAGTTCCTAGGGGGGCGGGGTGTGTGTGTTGGGTGTTTTAAGGGATGCATGTGCGATGTCGGGGTGGTAGATGTGGTTGGCGGGGGGGGGTATCAGGTTGAGTATACCTATGTACAGGGGAGTTTGAGGCAAGGTTGGATAGGATTTATGTGAGGCAGGGGATGGAGTGGAGAGAGTTAGAACAGTAGACATGGGTTTTTCAGACCACAGGAGCAGTGTTGGCTGATCTTAGGGTGGATGGTATTCCGAGAATATATCAGGGCTATTGGAAATTAAATGTGAGGCTTTTACAGGAGGAGGATCAAGGTCGGTCTTTTCAGTCATGGTGGAAAGGCTTTTGGGAGGCTAGGGATGAGGAGGTGGATTTGTTAGATTGGTGGGAGTTGCAGGCAAAGGTGAAAATTGTAGAATTTTTTAGGAAGAGGGGCAGGGAAAGGGCACGCTGGAGGTTTGGATTGCAGAATTATTTAGAGGGTCAGTTGAATAAATTGTTTGCGGGGGGGAGTAGGGAGGGAAGGGAAGGAGTTATGGGGGAACTTAGGAGTCGTTTAGTAGAGATGCATAATGAACGTTTTGATGCACTCAGGGTCAGGGCAGGATTGGAGGACGTACTAAAGGGTGATAACCAACCGGGTATGTTCTCAGAAAATTCAAGGACAGACAGTTGAGGAATACCGTGGCGCATATTGTTGTGGAGGGTGGGGAGGGTTATGTGAGGGGACAGGGTCTCACTGACACAGATTCTATCAGTAGGTATGCTGATGATTGGTTTACGGGGAAATGGAAGAGAAGGGGAGGGGTAGGTGGGATAGAAACATTTAGTGGGATTAGGGTACCGCAGGGTATGGGGCAGAGGGATAGGGAGTTGGAGGGGGGCATTACGGGGGAGGAGGTGGGGGAAGTGGTGAATGGGTTGAGTCAGGGGAAGGCACCGGGAATAGATGGGTTACCTAATGATTTTTACAAAGCGCATTGGGAGGTTCTGAGGGAGTGCCTTGTGGAGGTTCTAAATTTAAATATGTTGAAATGGGTTAGAATGGCGCAAACACAGAGAACTGGGGTCGTTGTTTTGGTGCCAAAGAAGGAGGAGAGGAGAAGGGTTTGGGAGATTATCGTCCGTTGTCGTTAATGTGTACGGATTACAAAATTTTTGCGAAGGTATTGGGGAACAGGTTAAAGAAGGTAATTGGGGGTAGAGTCCATGAGGGACAGTATGGGATTCCGGTAGGACTATGAAGAATGGGCATAGTGTGATAAGGGATTTTATAGAGAACTGTCAGGGAGGGGGGCGTCCTTGGCTTGGATTGGGCTCAGGCATATGACTGTGTGAAGAGGGACTTTTTGTGGGGATGTTTGGAGAAATTGGGTTTTGGACGGGGGGTAGTGAGGTGGGTGCGCACGCTGTATGAGGGGGCTGTAATGAGGGTGCAAGTTAATGGTAAGCTGGGGGGGCGGTGATGATGGAACAGGGATTAAGGCAGGGTTTGCCCGCTGTCACAGTTGCTTTTTGCATGCGTGCAACAGCCTTTCTTTGAGGCTGTGGACGAGGAATTGAGGGAGGTGGGGGGGAAGTATGGGGGGCATAGTAGGTTATGTGGATGATACAACTGTGTTAGTTACGAGTGGGGAGGCTTTACGTAGGGTGGGAGAGGTCATTAGGGAGCTTTGGGTATGTTTCAGGAATGGTAGTTAATTTAGCAAAGTCTAGGTTATTGGAAGTAGGAACATGGGTTGGGGGGAGATTGGGGGAGGAGAAGGGATGGACGGTTTGTGATAGAATTAAGGTGTGTGGGATATGGTATATGAAGCAATTGCAGGAATGTAGGAGGATTAACTCAGAAGCAGTCACGAGTAGGGTTATAGGCAAGTTAAAAGGTTTGAGGGCCAGTGAAGTGGCGTTACAGCAGAGGGTGTTGGTAATTAATTCGGTGGTGTATAGCAAGGTCTGGGGTGTAGCGGAGGTGTTCCCTTTGAGGGTGCAGGATATACAGGAAATACAGAGGAGGGTGTTGAGGTTTGTGTGGGGGTTTGGGAGGGCATGGTTGTCCAAAGATGTGGTCATGACGGAGGTGAAAAGGGGGGGTCTAGGTTTGTTGGATTTAGGGCCTAGGGTAATGGTTTATATATTAAGCAGAGGTATTTGGGGGGGGGGGGGGGGAGAGGGGTGTTAGGGTGGATAGGGTGATGAGGGATGCTAGAAACTGGTGGAGTGGTAGGGATTTGAGAAAGTGTGAAGATGTAATAAGATTCATGTTGGCAGTGGGGCAGGTAAAAAGGTTGAAGGTAAAACCAGTGGTGGGTGTGGTGTGGGGAAGGGGTGCATTGCAGGGGGTTGCAGTATAACCCCATGTATAACTGGAGGGTCATATGGAGGAAGTTCAGGACGCTTCGGATACCAGCAAGGGGTTAGGGAGTTGGTGTATCGTTTTCTAATGGGTGTGGTGGCATCTAAGTATATGTTGCATAAGATGGGGTTTGTTAGAGAGGCAACATGTTTATTCTGTGGGGAGGAGGAGACGGCATATCATGTGGTATATTTTTGTTCATCTTCGGAAGTGGTGAGAGTCTGGATGGCGGGGTTATTAGGCTGTTGGGGGGGGGAGTTGGTCTTTTCTTAGATCGTTGTCATTTGGGTGTTAGTGGGGTAGCAAGTGAGGTGGGTAGGGCTTTGATGCATGTCATGGCAGATTATTTGCATGTTTCTTGGGGTATGAGGCAGATTGCAGGGCAGTTGAGGAAAAAAAGCGTTAGCAGCGAGGTTTTATAGGACAAGGTGTAGGAATAGGTTAAATATATGGGGGGAGATGGGATTCAAGTTTTTTTGATAGGTTATCGTAATTTTTCTGTAGCACAGCTTCTAAGGGAACAGGGGGGGGGCAAGGGTAGGGTCTTTTTTGTGAGGGGGGGGTGTAAGGTTAGGATAGCAGTGTGGAAGGTGGTGTGAGGGTGAGATAGTGAGGACATATATTTATGAAATGGTTATGTTCCTGTAGAGATATATTTGATATTGGTGTTCAGTACCTTGGATACATAGTCATAATTGGAATGCCTTGCATTACATATTTTGGTTGGGTATATTCTTGCACTCACTATCGAGGAGAGGTGGTTTAAGTGGCTGTTATGGCTTTTTAGGCCAAGTAGTACTGAACACGTGAAAAAATGATTTACCAGTGAATTATAGTATTTATTTTTATTAACATTGAGAAGGGGTTTAAAATATAAAATAAAGCAAGTAAACACTGTAGTCAAGTACGTTAGTATATTTAACGTGTAGCTGCAAGTACTTTCCATATTACCCTTGTGGATTAGTTTTTCTTTAGATAATTAGTATACAAGTATTTCCTTTATAACGGTACTTCTTTATAAAAGAAGGATTGTAATACCTTTGCACAAGAGAATGTGAAGAATATGACTTTGTCAAGGAAGTTTAATTGTGTTTCAGATAGGGAGATTAGAATTTTGTGTTTAGTCATTAACAAGTTTGATCTTAAAATAGGATTTAGTTAGTGGTAGGGGTGTACCCGTTTGGTTTTTCATGAAGGGTTCTTTTTATTATTTGCCCCGTCCTTGTGGGGGGAGAACCCATTTGATATGTTTCAATGATAATTCTAGCTTTGGTTTATATTAAATATGTACATAGGTTGTTTAAAGTTGAGGTAACATGAAGTGTATCCTCTAATTTATGTGTAAAATATATGTTATACAATGATGTTCTGACAGTTTGAATTTCATGGTTGTTGTGGATGTATATTCTTCCAATTATACAAGTGTGTCTGTGTAGTAACATAATGCACATATCTGTGTTCTTATGTACTTTTTTATTTTTGTTCTGGTTGTTTATGCATAACTGATTTCTGTAATTCTTATTTAGGTTATGAGATAAGGGCATATTGTGATTGTTAGGTTACTTGAGGGTGTTTTTTTTTTTTTTTTTTTTTTTTTTTTTTTTTTTTTTTTTTTTTTCAAAACGGTGCATGAAAATATTTTTTGTATGCACTGGTTTATTAATTTTTGTTAAAAAGTTTGGTAGGTCATGATAATATCCAGTATAGTTCTTATTCATTTTCGCTGCCTGACCACTGTGGAGTGAGGTTGTCTCGGCACCCCTCTGCTGTCTTCAGGCGAGCTACCTTAGTTCAGCAACAACCATTGAGTAGTGAGGACGTGCGCTGCTCATTGGGATATCAACATGGCGGAACATACAGTACGGAGAGTGAATACTATCTGCATAGAGCTGGTTCGTGGTACGTTAAGTGGAGATACGATGAACGTCCTTCTCCCTAACATCATCAGGGATACATATGGTATTCCCAACGAGGAATTGTATGGCGTCGCCCTTAATGGTTTAACAAGAATCTTTGTGAAATTTCTACGAGTCGATTACTACACAGAATTGTCGAGCATTTACCAGGAACAACGCATGAGTGTGAATTCAACGATGGATGTTGTGTTACATGACGTCTCTAAGTACTTCACATGGGTGAAGGTACGGAATGTACCCTTCGAGGCTACGGCTTATGGCCTGCAGGAGTATTTTCGAAGTTATGGGACAGTGCATTCTGCAACAATGGGGGTGTGGAGGGATGGTCCATATGAAGGAATGCCGGAAGGTTCTTACACCCTTAAAATGACCTTAACAAGGCCTATACCATCCTATGTTACGATGATCGGTTGTAGAACACAGGTTTATGTGTACTATGCTGGGCAAAGGAAAACATGTCGTCTATGTAGCTCTTATGAGCACATGGCAGCCCAGTGTCCTAGGAGGCGGGCTTCTCGAATTCTCGATACTCCAATTGTGATTCAACAGTCGTGTAATTTGGTGCCTGGCTCTGATGCCTCGGGAGGCCGGAGGAATGACCTCTGGAGCGAAGAGGTCGACCGGGGAGGTGCGGCGGGCGGAGACATGTGTCACTCTCCCAGGGGCGTCGGGGGAGTTGAAGGTGACATCTGAGGAGACTTTCGTCCAGGAAGCTTCAACCCAGGATGGGTTATTGGCAGATGTGATCAAGGATTTTTTGGATGAGGAGGAACCCTATGCAAAAGGTGTCCTCAGTTCATGTGAAGCTGGAACTTTGGAGGGACAACAAATTGTTGAGGAAGACTTGAGTAAGATTGGGCGGGAGCATGTGGTGGCCGTGGAGGTACACCAGGAGGAATTGTCTGAGGGTGATATGTGTGTAAGTGTGAGTTCTAGGAAACGAACTGCGGCATCAGAGATAGATGAGGTCATTACCCCGGGGCAGAGGCCGGGGAAGAAGTCATGGGCAGCGGTTGTGGAGCCGAGGACACATAGTGGTAGAGGTGTGCCTGAGTTGCAAATTGGGAAAGGAGGGGGGGGAAGTGATTGCACAGGAAAACTCGAGTGGCAAAGGAACACGTAATATGAAAAGTGCAGTGGGTAAATCCCAGAGGCATAGGGGAAAGCCGCCCCTTCTGTAATTTTCAGATGTGTCACGCTTAATGTTAATGGACTTAAGACTGAGGTCAAGAAAGTTTGGTTGGAGTGGTTTTTAAGGCGGTTTGATGTTGACATATGCTTTTTGCAAGAGCATAATCACAGGGCTGGTAGTGTGTTGAGGGTGAAAGGGTATCGAATGTATGTAACCAGTGGTTTGCAATTTAAAGGTGGGTACATTTCGGTAAAGG